>JAODLL010023990.1:0-24978 GCA_026546735.1 Forbesichthys agassizii
CTCGGGGAAGACCCAGGACTAGGTGGAGAGATTATATCTCCACACTGGCCTGGGAATGCCTCGGGATCCCCCAGTCAAAGCTTTCCAATGTGGCTTGGGAAAGGGAAGTTTAGGGTCCCCTGCTGAAGTTGCTGCCCCCGCAACCCGACTCTGGATAAGCGGATGAAGATGGATGGATGGACTAAAACAACACACTAAAATGGCAGAAACAATGGCGCACCATCCACCTTACCCCAGTCTGAATGCTGTAAATAGACTTTCTTCCACTTGATTTGCGTTGAAATCAAGATGGTGACAAGCATTTACAATCATAATCAATAATGAAATGGACAACTTGATCCCTTTCGTGTTTCACATATGTAGATGCATTACGAAAACACAGGTATTTATAGTGGGGGGGGGATCCTTGCACTGTCTTTAATGTCCACACTGGAGACATGACTCAAGAGGAGGTTGGTTAGTCTTTTATCACGGCAATTTGTTTCCTTACGCCCTGCCTGTAGGAAACAAAAGTGAGTTTGATGATACAAAAGGCACAGATCTCAGAAGAATGCCTCTCTGGAGACAAAATGTGTGTACTATGTGTGCGTGTGTGCGTGCTTGCTTGCATGAACAGTTTCAACAAATATGTGGCTCTGCACATACATGTTGAACACACACACACATATTTTTGTCGATAAGCACATTGTATGTCATGGGCCAGGAGGGATCAAGGAGTAAGCAAAGAACTAAAATTACAAATGACACCCGTGTAAAAAGCCAAAACCAACCAAGCCGATCCTTGTTATTGCCAAATGACTTGGTATAATGCAACAATTCCTGACATCATCGCTAGCACTTTAAAGTTTAGTCTGTAGGAGATTATCGTCTACATCTCTATTGCCAATAAGAGAGAATACAGAAATAATCATGCTTCCTGCATTCATTGAAGTGTTGGGCAATGTACAGTATTACCTATATGCAACCATGGTGTCAGTTTTGTATTCAAATAAGCATTGCTTACATAAGTAACCAAGTGCGTAGTGTATCTTAGGAGTTGAATCTTGTTGATTTTGAAAAAATTGCCTACTTGTTTTTCTGGCGAGCAACATTCTTTTTTGAGCCTTTGTTTGAGCCTTTTGGCTGTAGGTGTTAACATTGCGTGCAAACATCCTCAGTGAGTTGTCTCTGCGACACAAGCCAGATGATGCCTACAGTATATTGAGGTTGCTCTACACAGCCACACTGCTGTTTACCATGCATTTGTTGCCATATGTGTTCACTTGAGCAAACATTCAGATTTCACTGTTTTCCAATTGGCTGAGGGAATGTGATTGGTACCAGACTGCTTTGGCTCCTTATAAGGAGTTATGTTGTTATTGGCAGAGAGAGAGAGAGAGAGAGAGAGATAGAGAGAGAGGGGGGGAGGCAAAAGGGTATGGGGAAGGAATGGGTAAGTGAAAAATAAATGCAAGAAACAGAGGGAAAGCAAAACAGAACACAATGTTACGGAATGTTCTTCAATTAACGTGTCTGTAGCTGTTCAGTGTTTTCTCTCCTGGCTCCAACATCTTGGACCAACACACACACTCTCTCTCTCACACGCACACAGACACACACACACACACACACACACAGAACAGAAAAACACCAGGTATAATTTTCTCAGTTGTCAGAGGAGTGGTTAATATGGATTAATGACATGGCATATGAAAAGACCCAACTATATGCATGTGGAAAGAAAATATGAGAAAGAATTATTGAAGACGTTCATTTTTTTATGTGTACAAATGCAAGCATGGAAACCACTGACGATGAAAAATCACATGTGAAGTTACTCTGTCATTTTGTAGTTGATCTAGTGTAAAACGACATGCTGTCACATTCTGCAGAGCAAAAAAGCAATTTGACAAGTGACTGGGTAAGTCAGTATACTTTAATAAGACATCAGTGCAGCGATACAAACTTCTTATTGGGTTAATTTCCCCATACGGCAATAACAACAACAATATTATAATAATATAGTCAATATGAATTTTAAGCATATTAAAACTTTAAATCAGATATATTAATATATTGTATAACATAAAAAGAAAAAGCTGGATCCCACAGAAAATATACAAAATCCTAATCATGTAGCCTAAAAGAAAATGCTGATATCGTCTTTAAAGAGGAAAAGTGTTTCTCAAAGTTATGTAATTTGTTTATGGGGGGCCCTTCAAGTTGCACAGCATTTAGAGTAAAAATAAATAACTGTTGAGAACTAGGGGTGCACGATATTGATCAAATGTGATATTGCGATATTGATCATGAAAATTGCAATATCGATATTCATGTCGATATTTTAAAATCACCAAGGTTATGGGAAAAGGCATTCAAATATATTCATAACATATGAAAACAACACATTTTCAACTGACATTCATACTGGACATACAACAACAGTAATTTATTTATCTATTTGGCCACTGATATTTATTTTCGATTTCTATTATGTCATGAGCTTCCTCAGCCACACATCTTACTTCTGTCTAAATCAAACACAACTAAGCCAAACAGCCAATGAATGCATCTCTCCACAAAATAAAGTGAATATTGCAACATTTTCAATATGATATTGCGCAATGTGATATTGCGATAACGATACTGAATCGATATATTGTGCACCCCTAGTGAGAACCCCTCCATTTGTAAAATATGTTTTTAAGCAAACTTATTACTCATCTCCATGAACACATTGTCAAAGCATAGACTAACAGGCCCAGTTTACCACCAGAATGCTAAAAAACTGAACTGCACTATATATATATATATATATATATATATATATATATATATAGTATATAAGATCAGATGCCTTTCTGGAAACTCAATCATACTGACTTTATTTTGGTATTTCAAATATGCATTTTTATGTAAAGAATAAAAATAAGCAAATTCTTTGAATTTAAATATAAAGCAGGACATGGAAGTATATCAGGATATGGATAAACACATAGATTTCAAGATTATAAAGATGGACATAAGCTTTATCATTTGAAATCGACAAAAACTTCTGTGAAAGAACATCATTTTAATCTTTACTAAAGAACATAATTTTGATCTTTAGTAAAAGTAATAAAGTCAATAGTTTTATCTTTTAATCATCTGATTTTTGAACGTAAATAATTCACTAAAATAAGAACCATGGAACCTTTTATGACAAAATGTTTTAAATGCTGTATGCAGTTAAAAATAAAATATTAAGTGTATATGCAATTAAGGTTTACATGAAGTGTGTATGAATTGTATAACATAACGATTAACGAAATCATGCATGGTCAAAAGCAGTTTGTAGTGTGTCTATATATACTGTCTATACTATGGTTCTTGTTTTTAGCCCTCATCAGGCCATTCAGTTAAACTGCATATATTAAATACACTTTATATACTGTAAGTCAGCCTACAGTAATTGCAGGGACACTATGCGCCCTTATTATTCAAAGTCCAAAAATCTATAAACAGAAAATTTTAAATCATTGTGTTCATTTATCCTTGGCAGTTGGGATAATTAATAAAGAAATGTCTCACATTCCATTGCCTTTGGCACTGCGTTTATGTCTTTGGAGGTCAAGGCACATACATCATTACCTTTTGCTTGACATTATCTTTATTTAACAATATGTGTTGTGCAGACAGGCAGGCGATTCCAATTTTAGTGATGCCACGGTGCCACCTTACACATCAAATTGCACTGTGAAGCAAAGAAGGTAGGGCTTTGATGATGTGAGCAGTGTTCGCCCCATTGTTTATGTTGTTATTTACGGAGCCAGGACTGTGTAGAAGTATCGGATCATTTCTCAACACGCACGGAGAACGGTAACTATGCGAATTACGAGGAGATATTTGATGAATTTGACAATACGTGTATTAGCTTACATTTAACAGTAAATAAGGATACATATATCAAGTAATGACAGCATCTATTTGTATTTACTTACTCCACCAACAAAATTAGTTACTTCAAGATTCCTTGAGTTTTGTCAAAACTGTGTTTCTGATTACTGCATAATCATAACCTATACAAATGTAAAAGAGTATAGGTACAACAAATATGTTCTATTTTTTGGCACAAGGAAACTCATGTGGCTGCATGATGCAACAAAACCACAATCTGATCATTCTAGTCTACGTCTAAGTCAAATTAAAACCATCTAACAGGCTACACTTACGTACAGTACACTGGCACTGTATGAATTTTATTTATTTATTTAGTGTAATCAATGGGTATCGTTACAGAAGAAAAGCGAGTAATACTAGTAGTTTTGCTATTGTGAAACAACAGCACTCAGAGTGCCTCTAGTCCAATAAACTTCATAGACAGGAACAAACCACTGTATAAAATCCAGCATCATTACACACATTCATTCAGTATTTCTTTTAAAACATAATATTTTGGGCAAGGCATTTTTTTATCTATCATGCACAATAGCAGAACTGGTAAGGAACTAATTTGGTTGCCAAATTTCTTTCAAATTCAGTTTTCCAGTTAAGACAAAATAAAAAACGTATGATGAGGGATATTACTATAAATCTTTCAAGCCATGCGGACATCTCTCTTTGATAGAGGTATACACATCATATCTGAGCTTTCAGTCTAAGGCTAACATGTTCAACAAGACGTAGATGTCTGTGCAGCCTTCCCACGTATTTGCTCCTCCAAAAAGACATCATTGCTGCTACTCGTTTAAACATTTAAATCAACCTTAATCCTGATCTGATGTATATGACCTTGATTATGATCAATGTTACTACTAGTTATTAGCTAAATGTAATATTATGGAGGCACTACAAACTGCTAAATAATATTGGATTTCTGCCATTAAGAAGACTTGTAAGCAGTTGGTATTTTACCCATATTTAATGTTTTAATAGTATTTCCATTACAATAGGAAAGCTATTAAATGTACATTTAAACAATACTTAATTATATAGCTGCATGTATTTCAGATAAATGGCTCAAATGTAAATAATTATGTGATTAGGGAGTCTGAAAGTTATAAAGAATAAACTGCACACTTGAAGGGCATATTTAACGGTTCATTCCGTCTTCAGACAGCTAAAACATAAGGCACATATATTAATTATATATCATCTTTAAAGACAATTTCAGCATAATAATATAAAGAACATCAAATTGCAATGTTAGACGGAGCAGTTCCAAGAGACACTGAGAATGGACAGATACCTTGCCTATAAAGCACCATTGTTTTATATATGCTATTGCAAAACTATTTGATTAATTCTGTGGCCACTTTGCCATGTTTACAATATTTAAAATGCTACATATCAAAAAGTAAAAACTTAGAAAATCAATATGAATTTTTTAACTTTTTTCTTTATGTTACTTTATGGCTAGAACAAACCCATTACTGGCCTAAACAGATTGAACAGATACTACGCATATAACTCTTTAAAACATAAATGCCACAACACAGAAACAGCATAACGAAATAAAAACCAGCACTAGACGGAGCTCTGCATCATCAAGCAGTTCTCAGCTTTATCGTCAGGACAAAGTACCAGGGCATATAAACACTAAAAACATTATATTTTGACTTATAGATCTGTCTTTTAAATATATAAAATATACACTGTATGTGTACAAAGCACTATGGTTTATAGTGGAAAGATGATCACCACACAAAAGAAAAAGAATAACTTCCTACACCTGTTAAAGGGGGGAAAAGTTTAAAAGAAAAAAGGAAAAGTGTCAAAAAATAGAAAAAAATGAAGCCAAAAAAAGAGTTGCGAGCAAGATAAATGGAAGCCCTTAAGCCCTGGACACACTGTAAGCGATCCGCCCGTCGCCCATCTAATCGCTTTGCCGCTGAAATTTGTTTGCTTGTTTACAATTCAGGCTCTGGTTGCCTAGGCATCCCTCTCTCGATCCCTATATCCTTCTCGAAATGTTTCAGTCAATCTGTCAATCAACCTTAGCTCCCGTTGGTGCCTGCCCAATCGTCACCTGGAGATGAGACTAGTTTAACTGGGTACCCACCCAAGCGTCACCAAGAGTTGAGACTAGTTTAACTGGGTACCCACCCAATCGTCACCTGGAGATGAGACTAGTTTAACTGGGTACCCACCCAATCGTCACCTGGAGATGAGACTAGTTTAACTGGGTACCCACCCAAGCGTCACCTGGAGATGAGACTAGTTTAACTGGGTACCCACCCAAGCGTCACCAAGAGTTGAGACTAGTTTAACTGGGTATCCACCCAAGCATCACCTGGAGTTGGGACTAGTTTAACTGGGTACCCACCCAAGCATCACCAAGAGTTGAGACTAGTTTAACTGGGTAACCACCCAAGCGTCACCTGGAGTTGGAACTAGTTTAACTCGGTACCCGCCCATGTGACCCCTGTCGATGCTTCAAGTCGCTGAATCACATTGACTTTCAATTGTCTCTCGACGCTACATCGCTTCTAGACGCTTACAGTGTGTCCGGGGCTTTAGGGGCAAACCTAAAGGCAATTTTTGTTATCAATATAATTTAGGGTAAGGAGTCAAATGAGATATTATTTCCAAATAAAATTCTAATCATACAACATATAAAGCATCTATATTAATACATTTCTTCCACCATTAACCTTTTCCTTCTTAGTATCACAGGAAATAAATAAAAATGTGTCGAGTTCATTGCATTAGATTTAGAATTGGCAGATTAATTACATCTGTTTAAGGATATCAGCCAAAAATATTTCATTTTAACATGAGTTCAGGGCTGTAGTTTGATTTGAGTCAAAAAGATCTAAAGCTCAGATGAAAATTTTGCCAATAGGAAGAAAAAAATAGTTACAACAAATGTTACAGATACAGCATATACATACATACACTCACTCACATACACATATACATATTCATATATGTGTGTGTGTGTGTGTGTACTATATATATATTGCAGCAAGGGTTTATGCTGTAGCATGTCTTGGGTGCTGTAGCAAAGACAATAAGAGACAGAAACTCAGAAGAATTGTTGCAAAACAATGCTAAAGTGTCCCAATGATAAATGTCAAGAGTCTTGATAAAAGCACAAGAATTACAGTTAAAAAACAGAAAATAAACCCATTTTAATGTGTGTGTGTGTGTGTGTGTGTTCAATGTATGAATCTTAAGTTGTCCAGAGCAGACCTAAAGGCACCGTGGACAAATGATTCGGTCAGTTTGAGAACTTTTCACCAGGATGGGGTAAACTCTTTGCCTGGGTTTAAAACTGAATGAGGAAATGCCGCATTGCTCAACAGCTGATTAACAAGACTGACGTATATAGAATTTGTTAAGCTAGAAGAGGCAGTGGTATCAGTTGTGTGTGTGCGTGTGTGTAGGTGTGTGTGCGTGTGCGTGTGCGTGTGTGTGCGCGTGTGTGCATGCACGCGTGTGTAGGGGTGTGTGTGTGCGTGCGTAGGTGTGTGTGTGTGCGTATGTATGTGTGTGCAGGTGTGTGTGTGTGTGTGCGCGTGTGTAGGGGTGTGTGTGCGTGTATAACAATAGATGATGCTGGTGGTATACAGCAGGCTATAACTAGTGCACAGAGTGAGGTCTGGGGCTACAGCTGGGCCAAGCAGTGTCAGTCTGTTCCTGTCAGTGAGTACGCAATGGCTCCTGGCTAGGCTAGTAACTTTTCCCCTGAAGAGACAGCAGGGTCACACCAGAGAGAATGGAATTTAACAAAGAGGGTCCAACGGACGGCACATTCGCATTCAATTTTTTTTTGGAAGCGTTTTGGGACACACAGACTTCGATTCAGGCAATGTACGGTAGATTTAGCTGTCTGGGCGCTGCCTATGTCAGCCTCCACAGCAAAATGCCCTTGGTGACACGCGCCCACTTAGGAGACCGGAAGTGCTCCGATTTTTGCTTCCGTTGAAATGCATTACAACGCTCCATCTTGTTGTTATTCCAATATCTTTGGTTATTCTGTGGGTTGTGGTCATATGTTCTCAAAAGTAGGGGGTCAGGACCCTCTAATCATGGATCGTAAAACGCTACTGCAGATGTCGGGAGGAGGTGATTATGCTAGCTTATGCTGTATAGTTTAATGCAGTTATGATACGCTAAGTAAAATAAAGTGAACCCAGCTCGTAAACGGCACGGTGGGCTGCAAGCTATGAACCACTTGGGAAACTTTAAAACCCCCCGTGGGTTAAGTTTAGTGGGGGGTGACCGGGGCTGTATGCAGGCCTCTGTAGGGAGCCTTGACGAGACGCTGGCGAGTTTGTAGGTTTAATCCCATGTGCTCGGTACGTTGTTTTGGCACATGGCATGAACACAACCTGGACAGAGAGCAGGTTGTGGGTTTGTGTCCCTTAACTGAACCCTGTACTGTACTGCACAGTGTCTCCACCTTTGCGTGAACTATGTTCTACGAGTGTGAGTTTAGACACAGGAGGTTGTGGGTTCCTCGTCTAGGCAGCATGGATCCAGAGGCGGGTGATGAGAATGGGATCTTTGAGGGAAGTGGATGAGCGGGGTCAGGCGGGCGGGAGGAAGGTTTGGGGGGGGGGGGGGTGGTGTTGAGAGAGTAAGTCCAGGCATCTGGGGGCAGGGTCTAGATGGCCTGGTCCAGCGCTCGGAGGAGGTCTCCCCCTTGAAGGAGATGGCGGTTCCCCTGCAGGGGGACGTTGACCTCGCAGTCGTAGCGCGTCAGCTCGGGCAGGCAGCAGGAGTCGAATGACGGGCCCAGCAGGAGGCTGGCGATGCCTGGGTACACTAGGGGGTGGGACCGAAAGGAGACGTAATTAGACGGCCATTGTTGTTGTTGTTGTTGTTGTTGTATTTACTAATAAACTGTTCACTGAATTTTCCCCTCGGGGATTAAAGGTGCAGTCAGTGATGCTGGAGAAAGACTGTTTGAACTAAATCATAACAAAAACACCTCTCCCTTCAGTGACATATGGGTACTCCCTCAGAAGCCCCGCCCCTTTCAGCGCCATATGGGTGCTCCCTCAGAAGCCCCGTCCCCTTCAGCACATATGGGTGGTCCCTCAGAAGCCCCGCACGCCTTTAATGCCATATGGGTGGTCCCTCAGAAGCCCCGTCCCCTTCAGCACATATGGGTGGTCCCTCAGAATCCCCGCCCCCTTCAATGCCATATGGGTGCTCCCTCAGAAGCCCCGCCCCTTTCAGCGCCATATGGGTGCTCCCTCAGAAGCCCCGCCCCCTTCAATGCCATATGGGTGCTCCCTCAGAAGCCCCGCCCACTTCAGCACCATATGGATGCTCCTTCAGAATCTCTGCTCCCTCCTTTATTAGCTTACAATCACTGACTTCACCTTTATTATAATAATAAAAACAATAATAATAATAATAATAATAATGACATTTGTTCTTTGTATAATGAGCACTTCTATCAACAATCAAATTAAAATATATGTACATTACAATGATAGGTAGCATTCAAGAGCTGGCTAACTGGTTGCTGTTGGTCGGTTAATCGGTTCTATAAATATGGGCTTGGATAATCATGGTCACTAGGGACCAGCATCTCAGGCAGATGGTAAAAAAAGAACACACACACACACACACACACAAGCACGCACACACACACACACACACAGGAGTTCCTAAAAATCTTGTGCCACGAGTTTGTATTCCTACAGTACCAGGAATACCATTATGGCATTCATTAAAGATAGGTGTAGATAGGGTTTCCTGTCAATCTATTTCACCCTATGGCTGTAAAGACACTGAATGTGAGTGTCGGGCTATTAAGATTGGACTAGAGGATGTAATTCCCATGTAGTTTGAGAAGTTTATACAGTAGTACAGTATACAACACACCAAAACATTTGTGCGGTTTAGCCTTAACCTCAAATTGGTTTGTGCAGTATCCATTACACTACTGATTCACTTAATCTTTCTCTTAAAAAAGCAAATGAGGATTGGGAAATTATGTTACACACACAATAAAAAGCATAAAGATACTATTTAGTTGTAGTCCTATGAATAATTGTTTCCTTTTATTTTTACTAAGTTCAAAGTAAGTCTTTAAAGTCAAATGAAATCAAGAAAAGTCTTCATTTTTTTACATTTTTTTTGTCCTTGGTTAATTCTTCAACCTCAATAGAATTTCTTAGATATCTGGATGTCTTGGGGCAGGGTGGGGCAGTTGGTGGTCAGTCGGAAAGTGGTGAAATTACAACGATTTTTCTGTACATTTGATATGAGTTTCACACAGGAACACAGCAGTAACTGCTATTCAAAATAAGAGTTTCCCACCCTGAGCATTATTCAGAGGAAGATGTGAATAAGGTCTCACCCGTGTGAATTGAACTCACCCTCGGGTTTGTGAGAAGGCGGTACGCTGTACTCCAGGTAGCTCGGGCCATGAAGGGGGAAGGATTTCTTAGACCCTATCACATTTCCTGGGTACTGCGACGTCCTGTGTTGCTGCTCTGGACTCAAGCAATGGGATACACCAGCGGGTGTCATGCCCCCTATACCTGGTTCTGGGATGGAGCGAGAGGGAGCGAATAAATACAACGCTAAACTGTTAATAATGAACACTGAACTGGGACTGTAAACAGAGTGAATCAGACCATGTGACCATGTGCACATGCATGCACGCACACACACACACACACACACACACACACACCAGTGCCATACCTGCCAATGACCCTGCACTGAGAGAGCGATCGATGTTGGCACAGCTGATCCCTCTGAGTCTCTTCCATATCGATTCTGGTCTATTTTCACCCTGATGAACAGACACACACACGCACACGCACACATGCACGTGCATGCACACACACACACACACAGGTACAGAAGTTAAGACTGCACTGTAATCATCGACAGAAAGGCCCATAGATCTTGTGCTCTGGGCAAAAATGCTTAAAAATTGAGCAAATTACTTCACAACTACATCAGAAGGAAAATATATAGGGTGAAGATGCAGTAATAATATTGTGATATTTTATGAGATGTACACTAAAACCACTTTGTTGTTTGCGTGTTCAGCCAGATTCTGCAACAGCCTCTCAAAAGACCCACGACCCTCCCAAAAAACAGTTTAAAATTAAGTTTTACCTGCAAATTTTTTAAAATAATTTAATTTAATTACTTTAATTAAATAATTTTAAGATAATACTAAAAACATTAAGCACCATTTGAGACCCACCACTGGTGGCGGTAATGCACCAATGAGATGGTTGCCAACTGCCGTAAAACAAGAAGAAGAAGACTCACCACTGCCATCTGGTTGAAGGACCGCTTCATGATGTTGTTCATGGGCACTCTGGTTGGATTCATGTCTCTGCAAGCCTGGACAAAGTCCTCCATGGACCTGCACATGCACACACACATACACAAAACACAGAAGTTAGCTAAAGCCATAGCCAATGATAGCTATATTGTGCAGTGTTGTTAGCTAAGCTATGTTAGTGGTTTTCATTTGCATTTATTTTTGTTAATGACTTGATTACAAATTAATTAAGATAAAATGTAATATCCTTCAACATATACTTATTTGTGATGGTTCTATGCGGTGTGTACAATATTTTAAACGTTACACAATTAACTATTTTCTATAGAAAGACATAGTGGTGTAATTGCATCCTCAGCATAGAATGACATCACATTCCTCTGTCTAAAATGCAATCTGAACTCCGCTGTTCTTTGTTTTCATAGTCGTGCATGCACCTACATGTGTGTGTGTGTGGCCCAAGAAGAACATTAGTTTTGGTCTGAGATGCTGGTACTCAAGTTTAATCTAGTGAGTTTCAATTTAATTTTGCAGGGAGTTTCAGTCTGGAACCCCTCCACGCATAAGCGGTTGTCAGAGCAGTTAGAAAACATCCAGCCAATGAGCAACTAGCATATTGATAATTTCCCCAAAATGACGACATCTGCGTACAATGTCGAACGTTTTGATTTCTACCGGTGCTCTGATTTTTATCATACTGACTGGATGAGAGAAAGGAAGGAGGACGCAGGGAACTGACAGAAATGTATTAGCGCCACCTCTACGACGAACGCTTTTTGAACCGAGGGGTTACAGACTGATTCCTGCGGCAAAATTAAATTGGAGCTCGCAAGATCAGGATAGTCTCACAAAGGCTAAAGGTTCTCTGGTGTGCCATCTAGTGGCAGACGAGATCACACCCATGACTCGAATTTAATGCTGTAATCGCCTCTGCTTGTGCATGATGGTTTCACGAGGCTAGGCACTCTAGTGTGCCCTCTAGTGGCAGAAAAGATCATTTACTGTTGTCACCTCTCACACGGCTAGACGCTCTAGTGTGCCCTCTAGTGGCAGAAAAGATAATTTACTGTTGTCACCTCTCACATGGCTAGATCCTCTAGTGTACCCTCTAGTGGCAGAAAAGATAATTTACTGTTGTCACCTCTCACACGGCTAGGCACTCTAATGTGCCCTCTAGTGGCAGAAAAGATAATTTACTGTTGTCACCTCTCACACGGCTAGACGCTCTAGTGTGCCCTCTAGTGGCAGACAAGATAATGTACAGTTATCACCTCTGGTTGTGCATGTTGCTCAGTTCTTGCTGACAGGAGGGCCGGTCCTCCTCTGACAGCGGCTCCCTCGGGAAGGCCTTGGGGGCCCGTGGCTGGTACGTTAGCAGAGGGTCCGGGGGCCAGTGGAGGTTCTGCCCGCTGCCCATGGACGACAGTGGGGAGGTGCTGACCGGCGCCCGGTACGGCGGGGTCTGCATCCGCCCGCCCCCGTAAGACTCACCCCTGGGGTCCATGGGGTCCATGGTGCCCTGGCCCAGGTGACGAGGCCCCGGCTTCTTCCCCTGCGGCCCCCAGGACGAGGCTGCCTGTGGTGGGAAGCGGCCCTGAGGTTTTGTAGCGGCGGCTGGGGTTGTTGTCGGGCCGGCAGTTGGGCCGGTGGCGGCCGGGAGAGGCGACACCAGAGGCTGGAAGAGGCTGGCGATGTCACTGAAGCAGTTCTGGGAAGCTGGGCGATGGAGGGGAGAATGCTTGCTGCCCAGCCTGCCCGGCGCGTCGCTGCCGGCCTCCGGCTCCGGGACGATGGGGTTGAGCTGGAAGTCCTCACCGTCCATGGGGATGTAGGGCGCCAGGGTCTCCAGATCCAGGTCACTCAGGTCCGCCTGCAAAACGCCATGCACAGTAGATTCAGCTGTGTAAGCGCTGCTCACAGTGCGCCAGCCTACGAAGCGGCCACTTAATGTGACCCTTTTATTTTAGCTTCCATTGAAATGCATTGCAGCGCTCCATCTTTGTGCGATTACAACATCTCTGGCTGCACACACACCTGTGTTTTGCCGGGACGCTCTGTGTCGAGAGCAAACAGCTTCTCCGTCAGCTCCACCTTGAGCTCGTTGTCGCCGGGGCTGTAGTAGTCGCCCGGGCTACTGGGCTGTAGGACGGAAGAGAACAAAGGAGGTGAGCAATATGGCGGGGGGGGGAGGGATGGAGGACACACCACAGGACGAGTGGAAAGGAGAGGATGAGAGATGGAAGGTGGCAGGAGAATGAGGGAGAGATAGGAGATAGAGGAGGGGAAAGAGAGAGAGTATTAGAGACACCCCCTCAATCCTCACACTTATGCACACTGTGGGTGCCCCTCTGCCCCCACCACCTGCTGACCCCATGCCCCCCCCTCACCGTGGAGCAGCTGCTCAGGCTGGGCGTCACGCTGCCGGAGAGCGGGGCTAGCTGGGGGACGCTGAAGGCCCCCTTGGCCTCCGGGTCTCCCCCCGGGGGGCCGGACGAGGAGCCCGGGTTAGCGGCGCTGTTGTGGGCCTCCCTGGCCCAGGACGGGGGTCCCAGGATGGGCATGGTGGCGGACGCCTGGGTGTACCTTGTTGGCTGCTGAGGCTCCTCGAACTGAGGACCACCTGTGTAGAAAAGAAGGGGGGGGGGGGGTGACAGTTGAGGAGATGGGCCTGATGAAACATGGAAGTAGTAGGCTCGCAGAGCCAACCTTTACTTGCATATAGTCTCACAGAAAGTGTTTTAACCTCAAGGTTTTCTCCTGGTTATATAAAGGTTAAATCATTATAATAATGTGCGTTACAGTGCAAGCTTTAAAAACCGCCAGTCTATGTAAAGCAGAAGATAAGGTGTAAAAGTGGGTGTCCGACCGAAGTCGAGGGCGATGATCGTGTCTCCAGGGGTCGGAGCGAGGTGGGTGAGGTCCACTGGCTCCTCCTTGAGCTTGGTGAAGTGGAGATCACCTGTCACTCCTTGGCTGAAGAAGCTGTTCATGTGGTGGGGCTTGAAGAGAGACTCTGTCTGCTCCATGGAGAAAATCATCGACTTCTCCTCAATGTCACTATAGGCGAAGGCAAGCACAGTCCGAACAAATAAGGCATGAGACAAAATAATAACTACAAATGTGTACAAATACTACCAACAAAACTGCAAACTGCTCCTCTCATTTTCTAATCTTTTGTGTGTTTTGTTTTAGCAGTCTAATGAACATGGGTGGATAGCAAGAAAATACCAGCTTCTAATTGAACGCAACAGATTATCCCGACTATCAATAAATGTACATTCTGTACAGTGTCTGATAAATAACTGAAATGTAAACGTAGCAAATTAAGTAGGTAATGTAAGTAAGTAAAGTTCATTTGGTTCACAAGGTTGCCACATAGTGCATGATAAAATGTAACACGGTGTAACATGTAACACCACAGAGGGGTAACGCAGGCGGACAGAGAGAGGGACAGAGAGAGACAGAGAGAGGCTCACCTGAGCATGTAGTTGATGCACACAATGCACTGAGGCTGAGAGTTGCGGCTGTTGTAAATGACGGTTCCCTGGGTCTCCACCCAGACGTAGCCACCGTGCTTGGCCAGCATGCGATACTGGCTGCTTATTGCCTGACCCTTGGTACACACTGCACACACAGAGAGAGAGAGAGAGAGAGAGAGAGAGAGAGAGAGAGAGAGAGAGACCCCAAATGACAGGGGCAGAAAAAAGGAATTAATTAGAGCAGGCAGGCTTTTACTGGGTCACATTGCGTGTCACCAACCGGACCAGCCTAATGAGCAACACGGTGGTCCACGCTGTGATTTGGTGGCAGTTGCTCCTGCTCATTAGCCTCTCACCCGGGACCACACTGTCGGTACTGACCCATGGCACTGACACAGGTCCGAGGGTCCTGCCCATGAGGACGTTCTATAGCTAAATGAGTGTCAGTAGCCCCCCCCCCACCCTTCCCTCATGGGTTAAATTATAGTTTTATGTTTCTGTTTGTGTGTGTGTGAGCGAGCTGTAAACCCAGCACCAACATTTTCATTATCTTCTTGTTGCGAGTTGAACGTTTTTGTTTGCGGGAGAAGCGTATAGTATCTTCGGATTAAATACGAGGTGCAAGATATTCAAAACCCTGCTTCAAACGTTTTCCACAGCAATATACCGTATATAAACATGGTAACTAGTTAGCTAGCTAGCTAGCGCCATGTCAAAAGAGTCTGTCTTGCGTTTGTGTCCGTTTAAGCAGAAACACAAGGCGCTCTCCTTACTGGGAGCTTTGACAAACGACGCACGGTCGCTCGAAGGGAAGTCGGGATGTTTAGCTACACAGAGAGGATGATGTTCTGGCCACAGCCCAGAGTCCAACACTGGCGTGGGAATGAAGCAGGAATGTGGTCAAAGAGTGCACAAGGGCAGTGACAGTGTGTGTGTTTGTGAGCGTGTGCAAGCATGTTTGTGTGCGAATGTTGCCTTTACTCTCCCGCAAACAAACGGCTGTCATGGTTTCTTTACTTGTTCTGTGTTGAACCTTCATAGAAGGCCCATAATTATGTTGCATACAGACAGCAACTATGGCTAGTGACATAAGCCATGACACCTCTTGCACACACACACACACACACACACACACACACACACACACACAAACACGCACACACAGGCATTCTTATTCACATATACACACACACACACACACACACGCACACACATATACAGGCACACGCACACACACGCCACACACAAACACAAATGCTATACACACACACACACACGCCACACGCACAAACACATGCCACACACACACACACACACACACACCACATAAACACAAATGCTACACACACACACACGCCAAACACACACGCACACACACACACCACATGCAGTGTGTCAGCATAATGCACCTTCTCCCCGTGTGTGTTGGAGTGGCTGGCAGACGGGCGTTAAGATGTCTGTTATTCTATTAGGCCTGTCAGTGATGGCCTGATAAGGCCAGCACATCTGCTGCCACTCAAGACAGACAGCCAGCTGGCCTCCATTATGCACTAATGACACTGTCTGTGCGTGCGTGTGCATGTACATGTGTGCGAGCATTCGTGTGTGTGTGTGTGTGTGCGCACGCGTGCATGTGTATGTATGTGTGTAATGCATGTATGTGTGCATTGTGTGTGTGCGTTTGTGTGTGTGTGTGTACACTCACAGTTCTGGTGGCTCTTGGTAACACTGTCTGAGTCCAGAGCGTGGTAGAAGTCATAGACAGAACGTCCCAACAGATCCTCTGGAGTGTAACCCATCAACTCAGTCATCCTACACACGCACACACACAAGATACAGCCATTTAATTATCAATCTCACCTTTTACACATCTTGTGATTGCACACAACATTGAAAACACATTTTGACCGTGCGATGAACTTTGGAACTTCAAGTGCTTCACGTATGACTGGAAAAGCTCCATAAAGATTCATGGATTGGCTCCAAACCATGACAAGACAAAATGAGGATTGCTCACATTTCCTTGATGCCATTCCACCCTCCTCACATTACTGGAAAATGTCCAGGAAAATGTCCTAGCGTCACTCCAGTCACAAGCTCATTTCGTTAAAGAAAATCTCACTTCTTAATCTTTCTCAAGTGTCATGCATGTCCTTGGCCAACAAGAATTACCTTGTGGTTCGTTTGGGTGCACACAGTTCTTATGTACCACAATGTCTAATGTGATTATTGAGAGTTAAAGGTCTTGTCATGTTTGATAGAGTCGTTGTCTCCGAAGACCGGATATTTCTTGCCCTCGAGGTTAGGTTTAAACACAGCTTCTGCCGTGGCTGTGCAGTCCGATCCCTGAGAGGCCGACAAGGCCGCAAACTCACGTTATGTGTAGACCGGCCCCAAAAATGTTGATGTCCTGGTGGTGTCCTGTTACAGGAATGACTTCTTATTGAGGTAACACAATAATGATCCAGCCTATAGCTGACGTGATTTGTTTTGACGTGTTAGTGCTCGTTAAAGCGGAATTTCGTCGCACTTGGCATTGCATGTACGAACAGCACGAACAGAATCTGCCTGCTGAAGGAACACAGAACCGCGAGTTGCGCTTCCATACGCATTCATGGGATGTAGCGTAAAATGCAATGATATCTGCGGTCTGGCTGCGCTCGCTAACGTACATCTTGGCAAAACATGATTATGTCAAGCAGGTGTCAAACAGAACTGGTTGGTCCAGGGAAGATATGCATAACTAAGACAGAGCACACGATTCCCCCATTGGCTTATGTGTTGTCCGTACGCTGTTTGATTTCAAAGTGACCGCTTATGTGTTACCTAATAATGCCTCATTGAAACCACACTGGTTTCACAGCTCACAGCTGTGAGTGATCAAGGGTAAACCATCATTTGTCCAATCTTTGTAGGATGAAACATCTAGCAATGATGTCATTCCAAACATTCTAATGATGCCATTATAATAATGTTAGAATATTTGGTGGCACAGGGACCTTGGTCCTCAGATTACATCACAAAGCCATCTGAGGAGAGATGGGGAGGGAGGGGGGGGTGGGGGGAGGGGAGGAGGAGAGGGGCGGGGAGAAGAGGAGAGGAGAGAAGTGAAACGGGTGGCGTAGGGAGGAGAGAGACAGGAAAGGGAGAAAAAAGGTAAAGAAAAGGATATGATGTGTATGTGTGCGTGTGTGTGTGTGTGCGTGTGCTTGCGTGCGTGTGTGTGCGTGTACGCGTGCACATGCCATGCTTCCATCTGATGTGTCTGTGACATATGGTTAAGATCACCTCTGATTAGCCAAACTTAAAATAAAAACTGGCCTTCAGAAGGATAAAAAACACGATTATATTCCAAGATCAGAAGTAAGTGTGCATCAGCATCAATTTATGATGATGATGATGATGATGATGATGATGATAAGAAAGATGGCAGCTAAAGTAATGTCACATCCCTCCTTTCTTTCTTTCTTTCTTTCTTTCTTTCTTTCTTTCTATCCCTTTGAGTATTATTCCCACAATCTCTCCATTACAATATTTTCTCCTCTCCTGGTTGAATCAATTCCCTTTCTGCCTCCCTTTCTCACGTGTCCAGGGATCGCTGCTCTCCGCAACGGAGCCGGGTCCGTTCAATGGAAGGGAAAAGCCAGGCAAAAAAAACTCTCCTGTGTGATTGGAGTACATCTGGCCAGCTGTTAAACTACTCCCACTAAAAGGAATGACAGAAAGCAGGCCCATGTTGGAAGTGTGGCTACATAGGACGAGGAGCAAGGTGGACTTCACCTTCTCTGGTCGTGTGTCAGCTTGATTAGATAAGATTAGAAGATTAGATAAGAAGTTTGTGTGCATATTTTGGGTTAAGACTGTGTGTGTGCGTGCACGTGAGTGCGTGTGTGCGCGTGTTCAGCCATTTCTTGGCCGTTAGATGTAGATGGCTAGCGTGCAAAGCATGAATGGCATTTTACAAAAGTCAGTGACACAGAAATATGATAGTACTGTAGGGAAATATTTTGGCTTGTCACCGAGTTGGTCCTGTACGACGCTTGGACACACTTGCAGAAGATGGTGTGTGTGTGCATGTGTCAGCACGTGTGTGTAGGCATGTGCACGTCATGGCGACTACCAATGGTAGTGAAGGCAGCGTGACACTGAAGCAAATAAGTCAATAAGTAAATATCAAGCAATGAGCGACAAGGGTGCTGTCCTCCGATTGAATGCAGGTGTGTGTGTGTGTGTGTGTGTTTGTGTGCATGTGCCTGTGTGTGTGTGTGTGTGTGTGTGTGTCCATCATTCTACCTCTCATCACAATAAGTGAACTTCATGTCCATATTGTGTCGGCTGAGGAAGGTCTTGCTGTCCAGGGGCGTGTCGATGTTTGAGGGGTGTGGGATTGGTTCGCACATCAGAACCGCACAGGTGAGCGGAGGCTCTTTGTAGCCACATGGCACACGCGGCAGGCAGCTTTTGTACATCTTCAGGTGTCCGGTGCAATGCAACACCTGCAGTAACAGGGAACACTTGAGCTGTTCCAGTGCTTCTCAAACCGTGTGATAATAAATCCATTTTACAGCATAAAAATACACAGTGTTTAAACATGAACAGCACTGACATTAAAGGAAATCCAACTAAAATGGGAAAACACACACACGTGCGCTCGCACACACACACACACACACACACACGAAAGACAAAAACCACAAACTGAAAATCTGTAATTGACAAGACTATTAAAAAGTCTTGAAGCCCACCCATTTTGCGACTTGGGGGTCTGCTGGCACGCACTACGCTACTAAGAGAATTGTGAGTGTTTGAGGTTTAACATAGTAGCAAAGGCTTTGGTTTATAAACAAGCATCTATGTGTTTTCCTTTTCTATCTTTTTGATTTAATACCATTTATTCATCAGGGCATTTCCTGGTCTTGGCCTCTGGCTATTTCAGTACAAAGCTGTTTGTTGACTAAGTCACTCATGATCATATTGTAACTAGTTTTCCCCTTTAGGATGATCTTAACTTCACTGAACTGATTAACCATGTATATAAAGCTTTTTTGTTAAAGTAGTTTCCTAACCCCATGCTCTAAAAAACATTTTAGCACATTAACATGTCTATTTATAAATCAAACAGCAAATGTAGTGATATAATGAATATCTTCAATACCAATAACATTGCAACATACCTCACGTATCTAGAGTTCATTTACTGTATATGTTTATGATTATAAGTAATAACTATGCCACTTAAAGTGATATTATACTTTTATTAGACCCCTGTATACTGTATATAGTACAGCCACGTCTACATTCTGATGTTAGGTTTGAGATAATACTTTCAAATGTGGCATTAACTGCTCCATTCCTACTATGAAATAGAACCAATACAAAGCAACCATATTTTTCAGGCTTAAGTAAGACTGCAGACTACAAACACTTCCTAGAAAAAGTACGTTCTTAAGAAGCAACGTAAGTAAGACAGAATATAAATCATGTTTGTACAAAGAGGCACCCTCCCGTGTTGAAAAATGCAAAAATCTGCAGTACTTCCAATTGCCACTTGAGACTGGCTGCAAAAGCAAGTCAGTCCCCATAGACCCCGTGTGACGCCCCACCCTCCAACTTTACAGCAGATAAACATGTTTACAGCCTGGAACAATAAACGGGTTTGGTCTCTATAGCTAGTTTACCAGCACATGACAACTGCACGTGTGTAACAGGGGGAAAGGGGGTGAATTATTATATAATATCAGTTTAAAAAATATGAAGCCATACTTTATTCCCATTCTTTTGGATAGCCAGGACTTAAAGATCAGGCACAAACCAGAGCCAGCACAGCTTAAGCTCTTCAGAAACACTATGGGTGAGGCCACCCAAGGTTTGTCCATGTATTTATACCATCTATAGTTTGTACCTTCCAGCTAGCAGACTTGAGGTTGACAGTGCGCCCTCTGTTGGTGACAGTGCATTTCATCCTCATGAAGAAATCTCTCTCTGTGTTTAGATCTTTGCCCTTTTTGCCAGTGCCTGGAAAACAAATAAGAAATGATGTACTCATTCAGAGTACTGTATAACATTTATATTAAATGCACATGTGCTGTATATATATATATATATATATATATATATATAGCAACAATATAAAAGCAACAACCTGAAATGAATGCATATGAAATAAAATATAGGTACATTTTAGTTAATTTAGCACTTAAATAAGACTTCTTGGATAAAAGCATCCAATGCTAAATAAACTAAAATGTAATCATATCTGATTTCATATGCATTTATTTCATATTATTATAACATATTTATATATATGTTTTTACAGGAACCCATTTTGAATCCCCCATATCTGCCTTCAGAATACGGAAAATGTTTAACAGGGTCGAGGGTTATAATCTCTCTCACTCTTACACACACACACACACACGCACGTAAACACACACACACACACACACACACATGAAATACAGTATTTCACTCACACACACGCACACACTCGCGCACACACACACACACACCACACACACAAATATAGTATTTCACTCACACACACACATACCCGCGCGCGCACGAGTAAACATACACGTCACACACACACAGGAAAAGAGAGAGGAGCATGTGCCAATTTGTTACATCATAGGGTCAAGGTTCATCAACAATCTACAGCAGTAGGGAAGATGGATGAAATGCGTGTGTGTGTGTGTGTGTGTGTGTGTGTGTGTGTATTAGTGACTATAGGTTCTCATGGAGGGGCTTTTGTGGTTCAGAGAGAAAATGAGCAGGACTTAGCAACAGGCAGACTTAGCAACAAGCAGAACTAGCATCCGCATATGCGAAGGAAAAAGACTGTTATCTTTATTTTCCGAGGGCCCACTTCACAGCCCAGCCAGTGAAGATATTATTTCACTATGTTACACAATTACATCCGCGGTTAATTTCATGACAAGTAACCTCTTAGGACAAAGGACACTAACAACGAGCCTATACGATCTTTATTGTATATCTTCTTTCATAATGTGTGTGTGTGTGCATATATGCAGGACTGACACCCCCCCCCCCCCCCCTCTCTCTCTCTCTCCCTCTCTCTCTCTCCCTCTCTCTCTCTCAGTCCTCATTTCTAACCCCTTGGCATCTCAAAGCCCTTATCAGCTACACATGCACAAGAGACCACATCCCTTAAGTGGCAATGCGGTCTCAGTCCAGTTTATGCTACTGTGAGCAGCAGAATACGTCGTCATTCAGTGGGATACATACCTACAGTATTTCATGAGCAAAAATGTGAATACTAATTCTATTATATTCTATGATATATACTGCATTTTGGTGAACGCATGTGTGATATGTCTGTCTGATTTCTGCTACTGTGAGCTGTGGATGCAGAATATACAGTATTTGTTTTATACATACTTCAATTTATGTTCAACATATTTCATAAACCGCTTACATTAGGCTATTCTCTTCTATTTTATTCTATTGTATTCTATTCTATGCTATATATGTTGGTAATGAGAGGTGACGTGTCCGCCGATTTTCTGTAATGAACTTTAGATGTATTATTAGACATACTAAAATATACAGCATGTTTATCCCATTGTATAAACCACAAGGCCACCAATTATAATACCGTCTATTCTAATTATTATATTATACTGTATACTAGCGTGAAAACATTTGAATGTGTGATATTTGTGATATATATTGTAAATGTTCCGTATGAAATTAAATCTCACAAAAACGTATGAGGCTTTTTTTTTTAAATTGTGGTTTGTTTGGGCTTCATGAAATAATATATTCTAAACACAAACGCCTCTCTGCAACATGATGATGAGAACAGCTTAACCATAACCATAATAAATATAGAAGAATCAAAGAGGTAAGGAAATACGACGTGAATGACATGCCATTTTGACTTTGGCCTTTAACAAGACACAGCGTGAGAAGCAGGAATGAGGTTGTTTGTCGACAACAGGGTACGCACCAGATGTTTTCTGACTGAGATTCTCTCTGATCTCCTCATGGTCACATGGGTGGGTGAAGTCAAAGATGCTGTGACCGGTAAGCTCCACCTGAAACCACACGCACACATGCACACGCGCACACACACACACACACACACACACACACACACATACACACACAGATTTGAGAACTGGGAGCTTGGCGAACATTCAGCCTAACCTCAGCCTTTTGTCTGAATACACGGTTGGCAGGAGAGGTATTTTGCACAGACCTGACAGGCCAGTATGGATGACAGTTCATCCATGTCTGTCAGATGCAGAAATTTAAAAACAAAACACTGTGACACACCTCTCTCTCTCTCTCTCACTCACTCACTGATTGTGTATTAAAGCTCCTGTCCATCCACAAAGGTGTTAACAAGATTATTAAATCCTCCTCTCAGGTCTGTATGTGTGTCACACATGATTGACGATCTCCCTGACCCTCCAATGTCAGTTTTGCTGTACTTGTTAGTATTACATCATTACATAATTAAGTGAAAAAATTTTGTTCACTGTTGTTGTTTGGCTTGCCAGGTATTTCTACTTTTGTGTTCCATAGTCTATTTAGACGCAAACAAAACCGTAATGGGACAATTGGACAGTGAGCGTACATCAGTTTAACGTTTATTTTCTTTTACCACGCAACGCACCACAAAATGGATGACATCACAAATGCTGCACTAAACAAACAGGGGACCAATTTTGGACACGGTTCCGTTGCGTTGCTAACAGTGCCGTTACCTGTTTGAGGTCCATTACCTGTGTCAGGCCCATAAAATTGTTGATGTTCTCTGACAGGAAGATCATGTCACCGTCAGACGTTACCACGGTGATGAATCCTCCAAGAGACTTCAGGTACAGACTGTCCATGTGATGGTCGTCATGGCTACCCCTGCTGCAGCCTACAGTCATGCAGAGTTACGTAGGACACAATAAGACAGAGAAGCGCGCTTTGGAATAGTTATTCATGTGTGGTTAGACTTGTGAGCGAGATGCTTGTTTTCCTCTGTGAAACCTTGGCTTGGAGCCAAGATAAACGACAGAAGCTTCTTCCTGCATCTTAGAACAATCTGCGAGCCACCACCCCTTACACACACACACACACACTTGAAATATTACTTCGAGGAATTTCGTTAAATACCGATCATTTTCTTATATATTTTTTTTTATCAACATGCATACAGCACCGAAATAGCTTGGTCAGTAAATCCAACAAAGTCCAACTACTTGACACACAAGTGAAAAAATAGATAGCGCCAAACTGACCCCGACCAAAACGTGAGTGTGCATGTGCGTGCGCATGTGCACGTGCATGTGCGTGTGTGTGTATTTGTTGCTGAACAAAGCCCAGTAGCTGAGAAGGTGAAGGAGGGGAAAAGAAGCGGGGGAAGGGGGGGGTTTGTTGGGGAGTCTGCAATCCCTCCAGCGTGCTTCCCTGAGATAAGAGAGTCCAGTTCTCAAGGCCCTCATAGAGGCCTGGGACTCGAGTTTGGAGGCCGGCCCAAAGAATGTCCCCCTATACCCACCCACCCCTCTCCCCTTCACCCCATTTTCCCCCCACGGGGAGAGAAAATGTTTCTCATGGGCCTGAGGGACCTGCCCGCTTTAAGTTCGGCTCTAGAGAACATCAGCACCTTTGGCCTAAATACTTCTCTGCTAATGCTGCGATTATAGTGAGTATTTGGATCACAGAACACTTTGCTCTCTGTTGCAGTTTGGTTGTTGCGTAACGCCCCCCCCCCCCCCCAATACACACACACACACTAACAGTACAGTAATGAAGTAGGAAGCTAAGTGTTTGACAGAGAGAACTGCCGTTGGATTAAAACAATTATTTTCACTGTTCTATCTTTGACGCTAAAGACACTTTAAGTTGACAGTATGTGTGTTGCATAATGGAGTGGTGGAGAGAGAGAGCGAAGGCGATTTGCGTATTGTGTCATTAGAATCATGAAGGCAAAGACACATGGAATTGTATGTGCTTTAGTCCATGGAGCGATGATTAAGTTCCCTTTGCTCTGTTTTGTTATTTTTAAGTTGATCTGTGGTCATTTTCAACCTTCTCCTGGATCATGGGTGGGCAGTCCTGGTCCTGGAGGGCCGGTGCCCTGCATGTTTTATGCCGGGTATCCACTACAGGACTTTTTTGTCTTTCACGATTGTTAGCATGTCAGATTAGCCGAACATTGTGCGATAAATTCTTGACGTGTTGCGGCAGGGAGACTGGCAACACTACACGTATGACACCGACCGATCACAGTATGCTGTCGTTCACGACCTG
>JAODLL010024001.1:0-23253 GCA_026546735.1 Forbesichthys agassizii
CATGGCAACATCTAATGTTTGTGTAGTATTATTTTCAGCAGACTGTGTTTTTCTATTTTTGTGACTTAGATGAAGTTAGAGCACATTTTATGACCAATTCATCCAAAACTCAACGTAATCCCAAGGGGTTCACATACTTTTTCTTGCAACTGTATATATCAACAGTCTATACAGGCATACATACTTAAATTAGAATGGTTTATGCTGAATATTTTATCCAAAACATCTGACAGTCCATTTTTACAGCCTAAACAGCTGGGGCAGGATACTCTAGTCCAGTCCATTATAGTCCATATGGGGTTGAGGCCTAGAGTTGTTGGTGTACCTGTATGGCCAAGATGCCAAAACCCTATCTGCTCATTGTAATACTTGCATTTGTACTCATTCATTCAAGTCTCTTTGGATAAAATCTTCTGCTAAATGACCAAATTATAAGTAATTGTATCTCACGGTTGTTAGCACAGCAACAGTAGCATTCAGCCTTTTAGTCTTTGTGCCTACCTTCCCGCAGCACTACCCTCTCGTAAGCAGGGAACTTGGTTTGGACGGGCTGAGCGGATATGTCATCTCTGCTCTTCCTCAAGTTCCTCTTGGAGCTGCGCAAGCCACGGAATCTCCAGAAGTCTGCTCTGTCACCCCCTGGTGTTTTGGGGAGGGTATACTGCACACTAGACAACTGCTCAGCTCTGTGAAAGAGATGAGGACAATAAGCTATATGGATATCAAATCATTATGTATTCCATGTAGTCCATATTGTCATGTACCAAACTGCACAATAGCTGGCTATTAGCTAGGCCAATGGAATTCTTGGCATCAGTAGCTGAAGAGAAGTCAATAAATTACAGCCAATAGTAATGCTTTCTTTTAGGCTAATGAAATGATGGCTTTAGGGTGTTTATTTAATTTAGAAAACATTTTTCATTTTTTATGAGGTCATTAATAAATAATGAGAATTGATGAGATGAGGAGTAAATGCTTATTTCCCAATGGAAGATGGCATTCATGCCCATCGGCAATAGTGTTGTTAAAATCCAAAATACATATTTTCATAAAACACAAAGTAGAATAATCAGTTGATGTTCCATTCTTTAAACAGACATTTGGCCTTGTTTATCACAATATATTCATATTTATTAGAAGGTGCAAAATTAGCAGTGGGACACATCCTAGACACACAGAATGCTGTATCTGGTGTGATGTGCACAATAACGCTGGTGATACACAAGCCTGTGGTAGGCTGGTGCAATGTGTTTTAAGAGCTCGTCTTTATCTGGTCTGTAAACAGTCCTCTGAGGATTCCTTGTGTAAACACTGCTGCTGAACACTATACAAACAGGTTTCAGCACAAGGCACGCTACAAACATTCAGAGTGTAAATGACACAATGCAAAGTGACATATTGTGCTGCACTTTGTTAACCATTACAAATACATTCCACCTGGCTACAGCAGGCAACCATCAGACACACTACAGTGTGTCTGATGGAAAGTAATGAAACGTTATTATAAAGAAATGCATTGATAAAATACTATTATAATTGTGAAAATAGCAAAGCCCCTCCAGATTGCTATTGTATGATGATATTTGACAATAGCTTAAATGTATTAATAGCATGAGTAAGAAAATACACTTTCCATCAGACACACTACAGTACACCAGAGCCTGCCTGGTGTAACTGGCTTGTAACTGAAGACGGTGGTACCTGTTCTTGTTGGGAATGATGCCCCTCTCCACCTCCTGGTGGTTCTTGCCGATTCGGATGGCCAGCCAGGAGCCTAGTTTGCCGTTGTAGAGGGTGTCGACCACACGGAACACCTCTCCCTTGTTGAAGCTCAGCCCATACGGAGATTCCTTCTCATATTCAAAGTGAGTCCGAATGTAGAACGAGTCACCCACATCAGACTCCACTATCCTCCGGTACACTGGGAAACCACATTGTCATTACATTAAATTATGTTCAAACGGACTATGGAAAGTTGTGTTTTGTCATGTTGCAACATTTTTACTTGGTGTATTCACAAAAAAGTGACTATTATGCAGACATAATGTGGACTAGTATTGTGCAGTAAACACTGTAAGTGTATTTATATGTCTAATACATTAATATACTGTATATAATATGTCTGCATTTTGGTTTAATTTAGTAGTGATTGATTCAGGGTAAATTCATTCTAAGTGTAAATGACAAACGTACACAACCATGCGTGTAGCATTTGTGCATGCACTGACTGCGTGACACATGACTACTGTGTGTGAGGGGGGGTGGGGCGCGGACATACTTCTGTGCTCTGCTCTACTGTGGTTTGTTTACCATTTGTTTTGAACTGTTGGACATGGACGCACTTTTCTCTGCAACGGCAGCTTTAGCTGCTCTTTTAGAAATGCGTGTACCGTCGCTTTAAAAGTGCACGCAGGATTCACCAATTTCCTCGTTTGTTTATTCTTACAAGTGATCACAGATTTATTTAGTCTGAACCAGGACATTACGATGCATACTATACAGTATAGTAGTGCAATACAATATCACCCATGTTTCTCTTGTCTCTATGACTTCCCTGGGGGCAGGATATTCATTTTACTCAATGGGAGATGCTTTGCATTAACACTATTAGCTACAATGTACAGTATGTAAATTTGTAACTTCCTTGTGAATGGCTCCTGCTGACCGCTGTACTTCTGTGAGTTGTTTTGTATATGTCAACGTCAGTTAAGGTAAGCCAAGAGCTACTCTAGGTATGGTGGTGGGCGAATCGTATCATTGCTTTACCTGCCACACCAGTCTGTGGCATGTTGCATCACCACAAATCGTAATCTTTTGTCTACTGAAAAATGTTGAGCAACAAACTTCAAGCTGTTCTGGTGTCTGAATTGCGTTTGGTGCAGTGATGCAGAAGGGTGCTATTCACAACTCACTAATGCACATTCAGAAGTACAAGGCCACTTAAGAAATGTCAGGCCAATTGCTTTTCAGCCTGACTCTTACCATCCTTCTTCTTCTGAGCCAAAATGGTGACCTCTTCTCCTCTGGGGAGGTCCAGAAGAAACAGCACTGCCTCCTCCCGGATAATGTTGGCAAAGTCAACATTGTTAACCTGCACACAACAAAGGAAGACAGAAGACTTCAGCCTACACACCGTTTTCTACTGTTGAGATAATAGTTGCCCGATCAGACATTATGCAGATTCAAAATCAACCACAGGAAAACATGTTAGGGTATAATTACAGGGCAATCAACTTAATTATAGGTGCTAATAAGATGTCTTGTAATCACAGGAACACAAAAGTATATAAATACAGTCATGAGGTAATGAAAAGTTCCATAAAGGAACTATGTATGCATATTGTCTGCACCCAGATGCCACAATAAGCACCAGCATCTCAGACCAAAACAAAATTTTCCTGGGCCACAGCCACATGCACACACGTGCAAACGCGCACACACACACAGTTGGACCGGCTATGATAACAAAGAACAGAGGATCTTGTTTTACAACACTCACAAAGAGAGTGTGGTGTAATTTTCTGCTCCCCACTTTATCATTGCATAGAAAATAATGTTTACATGATCGTATATATACTGTAGGTGGTAATGAGTGGTGCGTATTTGTTGGCCAGAGCAGAGAAAAAACCTCGCAAAATGAGCGAGAGATGCACGTCCATACGTGTGTTGGCTTAAACACGTCTAGAGTTTGGATTAAACAAAACAGTGACACAGGTTTCCTCTCTTTCCTCTTTCTAGATAACTCATGGAGGCAAAACAGCAATTGCAGTCCGGTATTATGTGTGTATACTGTGTACACTACATATCTACAAGCCCCGCCCAAAACAGGAGGTGCGCAGCAACAGGGCAGCAGAATGGCAGCCTGTTGTGTTATTTGAAGCTAGACCTAGCTTGGAAGTCCAGTCCAGTCTCCACCTCTCCCACTGCTGCCCCAAACACAATAAGCCCTGTTTATTGACTCTGCTGCTCAGGCTGCAGGGGAGCCCGAAGCACATGGTCTGAATCAGTGAACCTCAGAGAGACACCTTTATCCTTTCCAGAAACTGGAGGGGCTGACGTCTTTATCTCCACCAGCACACCGTAACCAACAGGAAACGGCCTTAAGATGGAAAACAATGTCCTGGAAGTCCACACGTGTTTGTACAGGAGTGGAGGAGGCAGGCAGCACAAGCAGAGGTCCTCGTGTAACACTGGCCGAGCCAAAGAGTGGAGGGACAATCCAGAGAGGAGAGTCTGATTTACAGTATATTAAGTATACAGTATATATTAAGGCAGAACCAATTAGCGCTATGGAGAGTTTAAATAATAGGAGGCATGTGGTGTGTTAATGTTGAAGGAAAAAACTGCCTTTTTGTTTTGTCAAAACAGCAAGAGCCTTTCATTTTGGTGAATGGCACCGGATTTCAGCGTAAAATATTGCAGGTGTAAATTCCTAGTTATAGAAGCATGTCAGAAAAAATAAAAAATAAATGGTATTCTGGTTTTCAGTGAAACAGAAAGGCGACTGTGAGGTTAGAGAGCAAGAAAGAGCTCCATTGTGTGTTTGCATATAAACAAGGGGAGGTTTTACACTGGGCGCAGCCCGGGAATGACTCAGAGTGACAAATACATTGTGCTGCAATTCCCCAGATCTCCACACTGCAATAAAACCATTGTGACCACACACAGCTAAGGGATCTCATGGTTTCACAATGCAATTTCAAAGATAGTGTGGGCAGCTATGGCTACATTGCTTTGACAATAACACCAGATGTTCCTCCTACTGTTTTACATTTGTTACAGATTACAAGACGGGTAATAGGAAAGAATGTCCACACTAGCAGCATAACAGCAGTGCCTTTAAAAAGGTGGGAGTTGGGACTCACCAATGTTTCTCAGCTTAAGATGGTTTTTAGCATGCAAAAAGATGTAAAGATTTAATTCATTTATTGTCGCTATGTGCAGAAGGTGGCTATTTTGAAAGCTCTATGAACAACTTCTATTTGCGGTTAAAAGGTTACAGCCCGTCTACTGCATATACATGATGGTTAACTTATGGTTAACATATAAATGGTGTCTCTACCCTGAGTATTTGGTCCCCTTCCTCTAGCCCCTCTTTGGCTGCAGGGCTGTCCTCCAAAACACCGGCCACAAAAATGCCAACGTCATTCCCCCCGGCCAGCCGCAGTCCAACGCTCTCGCCCTTCCTGAACTTCACCAGCTTCATACTTGGCCTGGAGGAGAACGCAGGTAAATTAATTAAACAGGCAGCCAGATGAGTTGAGAAAGTGAAATAAAACAATTATATTCATGTCATTATTTAAAGCAATTCATTAAAATAGACGTAAAAAAAAAAAAAAGCATTATTTATATGCAACCATTTTGGCTGAATGTAGACATTTTGGATGGATAGAGCGAAGTCGCGACAAACAGGAATTGTCAAATAACGTAAAAAATATTACTCACATGAGGTTTATTCCAAAATTGTTAGCTGTAGAGGCAATCAATAAGCTGGTACATATGTTTTTATCTTAGCATAACTTTACCCCTTTTGCATAATTTTGTCATATTTGCAGCCTCAAAAGCACATAAAATATTTTAAAATAAGCTTCCTAGAACTGGATGTAGTTCCCACTCCAACCGGTCCTAGGAGAAACCAGTATATGCAAAAGGTTCCTAGGTATGCACTGAACATGCACAAACCAGAATTGTGGGAATATGTACGCTATCTCGGCTGCAGTCTGACTGGAACCGGTGTGTCACGAATATGCCTCAATCGGCAAACATTTCAGGAATACCATTGTGCAACCTCAAGGTTCCAACAAAATCCTCTTACAGTAAAATGTGTGCAATTTGAGTAACACTAATTCTAACAGGAATAAATAAAACTAATGCATTTGTAATCAAATCTAACCAGAAGCGTCGCCGTCAAAAAAATCTAACTGCCACCAATTTTTAGCACTTCTGGGACGGTCCTGGGACGCTTTGGTCGTTCACTTGCATTGGAAAGAGCTCCGTGACCGACCCGTGGAAATTTGGGGTAACACTGCAGAGATTGATTCACAGTGAGACCCACCCCAGCACAGTTGAGAGTTACCTGAGAATACTGTCGTCGACGGCAACACTGGGCACAGGGGCATCTGTGGGACTGACTGGTAGGTCCACATCAGGCTGACCAGGCTGGGCATAAACTGGTTTTGGTTCTGCCACCAACAAAACAACACTAAATACAGTCACACACTGATAGTGGGTAGTATACAGATAAACACATATCTGTGTATAGCTTATCTGTTGTAAATACAGCAGATAAGCTATTAGCTTTCAGTACTGAACAGAACACAATGATATAGATAAAGGAACAATGATATTCCTAGATGTGAGGCCTGAAGAACTGCGGTGGGGGTGGAGTGGGGGACGAGGGGGTGGATTATCGCCGTACCAGGCAGCGGGGGTAACAGTTTGTCATCCCTGGAACTGAGCTGGTCACTGGCCTGCGACATGATGCCATCATCGGAGCCTTTTACTGGCGTGGACATGGACCCTGGCTTGGACGTGCGATCCTCATCTCGACTTCTATGGCTGGAATAAAGAAACAAATACAAAAGGCATGAGTACGGGGGTATCGCAGGTATCTAGATGGAACAACCGAGACTAACAGAAGGGGAAAGCACAAGTCTTCAACTGGTTTTGCTTTCCCACACAACACACCATCGTGTTTTCCTGTTATGGTCACACTTTCTACTTTGAGGACGATCATGAAGCTATATAAATCTAAGGCAGATAACAGCAGACCATAACAATGCCTGGAGATAGCTTGCTATAAACAATGGACCCTTTGCTCTTCGGAGTGCCAGGCTGACGTCATTCCCCGTCATTTCACTCAGCAATGTGTGTGGAAGGGCGAGAGAGAAGAACGCAGTGATGTATGCATGTGTGTGCCTACTGTCTCCTGACCTCACCAGGAAGGTGAGGTGATTTTAGAGGGACGCTAAAGGGAAACCATAGGACTCTGTAAGGCGTGATAAAGGCACAGAGGAGAACTGATGAAGGAGAACAATGAGCACTTATAAAGAGGATGTGCAACAACTACCACTTGAAGAACTCTTGCATGTACATCATGTGCGGTTTCTTTAAGTGGTGTGGTTGGTGTTTTTCCAGCAATAAACCACACTCCCACCGTTAAGTTATATTGGACAGATCAGAAGCCATCTCTGTTGTGATTTTCAAATACATTACAGTCTTACTACCGTATATTCTGACTTTCTTTTCACTGGCACTTCTGAATCACCTGCAGCAGGTCCATTAAAAGCAAATAAATACAGAATATGCACGCAAGCAATTCCCGTTCAGTCTGGAGCAGATAAACAGCAGATTTGTACGCTGTAAAAACAAATGGTTGAATTCCAGAGCCTGGTCACATGACCGTCTGCTGGCACGGTACTTGAGCTGCCTCCAGCATCTTTCACACAAGAATGTGAAGGTGCACTTGGTGCCACCATCTTGCTCTCAGACCAGGCCCCGCTACTTCTCTCCAACCTCCTGTGTCTGTCACAAACGCACAGTATACAAATGTACCTATGGAAATCTACATGCAAATTACTTTTAGTCAACACATTTTCACACCGATATGTAAATGCAAAAACACTACAAGCTTTACTTGCACAGTGTGTCTAAAAAAGGCACGGTTATGTGCGAGGTTAACCCTGTTGAAAGTGCATGTTCTGGTCATGTCACACGCCAGACAATGGCTTCATCCCCCGCAAGAGCGCAATGCATCTACCCAATCTAGCCAATGTGATTCAGCGCAAGAGTGGGACATAGAAGGGGGGGGGGGGGGGTTGATTGAGGAGGGGTGAGAAATGGAGAAAAAGTGAGGGTGGGACAGCCAGTGTGTTGTGGATTACATAGGACATACTACAGAAGGCTGACAAACACAAATTATATTTTACACATTACTTCTTCAATCCCGTTTACTATATAAACACGTCGCTGAGAACTAAATTAAACCGAGAAAGAGAGAGCACTTCATAAACTCAAACTATTACAACAGAGAGTTATAGAGAATCGCTAATCGGACTATTCATGCTAGTCCAGCCACAAAATTCAATACAAGTGAAATAACACTCCAAGAGCCATGTATAGTATAGTTGATAAAGGTAAATGTCCAGTTCAACATGTATTTGCCCATTGTTAATACAATAGACACTGCAAATAATAATGGCAATTACAATTAAATAAAAACAATGCACTCATAGTTAAAATGGCTAATGCCCACTGTCCAAAGATGGGAAAATAAATGCCATTAAATCCGCAGCCAATCAGGCTACAGTATGAGGCTTGAAGTTTCAGAGTAAGGCTCTGTGGGAATTATGTCAAATTCTTCTCTGCCCCTCCTATTTTGAAGATGATAAAGGCATTTTTTAGATGTTACTGAATTGGGATAGCTAGGCTGACTGCTACTACTTCAGTTATAATCAGCTAAAATGCCACACAAAGGTTTACTGTTTAATGACGATAACATTTAATGTATGACCTAGCCTATAATATGCACAAAGTAAAACGTGTAATACTTCAACATAAACACTATAATAACAAATAATTGTCATATTCCGAGACCAGCAATACATCATTCTGCTCAGAGCTTTTAACATACAACATTTACTACAAAGCTATAAAAAGGAGATCAAGTCAAGAAGAGCTATCTACATGTAAAATACTACACCGAAGGCTTCCTGCACATTCTGGCAGTTAGTCATACAAACACCACCACTTACAGTGAGAGTAATCAATGCGACAGTGCACCTGCCTTAGACCTGTATTGAGACAACTAAAGTTACTACAAAATATCAAGTGCACAAAATCTCTTTGTGAGAATTTCTTCCAAATGCAGCATGGTGTTTGTTAACACAGCTGGGTTAGATAGGCTGGATGTTTTTCTAGTAGAGCACTACTGTAAACAGCTATTTGAAACCTTCTGTCTAGGTCCCGCCCTCAAAGCTTGGCATAACCCCAGCACCATGCCTCCAATCAACTTGGAGGAAAGCAGAAAGGTGATATGATATGTGAATATGTGCCATCTACACTAAGTTACTGACTACATGAAGCTATGAAGCAACTTCAGTGTCAGTGTCTCTTCTCCCCAAGAAACCTAAGGTGGTCTCCAACTGATGACATGGTAGAACAAGATACATAAGAGCAATAAATACTATTAAAATTATATATTTTGAGGACAATTAAAAGCCCTCTAAATATCTCCTTTTCATCATCAGTTATCATCTTTCCACAAACTGACTATTTAGCTCCAATGCATATTTAATAGGTATCCTAACCATAAGAAACACTAACCACAATAAATATTCAGGCATTTTTTTAAACGTTATCATCACATTTTTTCTACAGCGCGTGGTTGTGTAGATCCTGTTGGAATGGAGTTAGCACTAGAACGACTGCATCTTCCAGACTATAAATCACGCTTGTAATATAAGTGGAGAACTACACTAGATGTAATGTACGCATATTCCGCACCAACGCAAAGAGCGGAAGGTAACAAAGGACGTTTCAGGTCCGTTGGTATTCAAAGAGGGATTGGCTCTGTTGGTTAACTTTCCAAGTTGCCGGCCGCTAGTAGCTGGACGCTTTGTCGCTCACTGTCGCCCGGCGCTCATTGAAATTAATGAAGATCTATCGCTTTGTAGCTGAATGTGCCTGGCGGTGTGAGGGCAGGGTTACACCTTTGCTGTATACACTCGTGACAAACCTGCTTAATGCGACTCATTATCCAACTAATACTTTCTGGCATACTGTAAAGTCTGGAAAATACGGTGGTGGAAATAGTGTCCAGTCCAAAAGGGAGCAATCTGGATGGACCAGTCTACCTGAAGATGGATTAATGACCTCTCCTCTCAACAGCTCTAGAGGTAGCATGATGGTTTATTCATGCCTGGTCTATATTGATTTATGCATTAGCGGAGCAGGGTACCAGCTCAGCATATGTGGGCTTGAAGAAGACATATGGATCTGGAGTAGCACCAGCATTGATCTATGCCCACTGGGTGCCTGGACGTTTATATGATTAGTAGATGTACACAGCCTTGAGTGTACAGTGTGTGTGTGTGTCATCCACTTACCTGCCATTGCTGAACTGTTGAGGTGAGTGACGGAGCTGGTCCGATATTTCAGGTCTGTCGGGCGAGCGTGATCGACTGCCTTGGCCAGTCGATCGATTGGAATGGTCTGATGTTAGCGAATGGATTTCTGAGATGTCTGCAAATTACAGTGAATTACATTGCAATGTTTTAATGAACAATTCTTTTTTTTTAAAAATGACAGCGTTTGAAGGCATCGGCGCGTGTCGGCTCAAGCAAGTGACAGCTGCCGCCGTTCTGTCTCACCGTCTCTGTCGGAGTTGTTGGCAGACGGGATGCTGTCATCTAGGTCAGGAATGTTGAGCAGTGTTCCCCGTTCGTCTCTCTGCACCACCATCTTTAGCTTGCCCTTCGACCTCTCAATCAGCTTTTTGGCATCGATCAGCGACAGGTTCTCTGTCACTGTGCCGTTGATCTGGTGGAATAAGCCCAGGTCATCCATTCATTATCATGATAAAAAGAAACTCAAATGGAACCATTCCAAACAACATATAATAATAACAACTTGCTATTGATTGACACTAGTTTGTACAGTATTGTATACAGTAATAGTAGTGATGTGTAAAATAAAGGCAAATGTGTATCACAATGGGAAAAATGTTCAGCAGTGTGTAAGTGCTGCCAGAGAGAGTAAACCACCTATTAAACCACATGTTGCTGTTTAAATATTAATTGTGCTTGGTGTGCCTCCAGCAAAACTCTACCCATAAAGTAATTTAATTGAAAAAAATAAACAAAAGACATTTCACACACACCATCAGAGAAATGTTGATAGAGCGAAAACAGTGCTTTTTTTTTCCTTCAGTTAGCGAATGGCCAAGAACAAATGGAATGACGGAATGCATGGCATTCATGCCAGTGGGTTGGCATGCTAATGAACTGTGACCTCACTGCAGGGTGCTTTCAGAAGCAAGCGGGCACACACACATGCCAAAGTATGTTCGGCAAGACAATGTCAACAACTCTTTTCTTAGCTTCACCCCCTCTCTGTTCATTCATTCAGTCCCTGTTTCTCCCCTGCTAACCGATAGCCTTTTGGCTAGCAGCAGACAACAGGAACGTGGAAACGCCCCAGGTAATGTCTCACCTTGAGCACAACATCTCCCTCCTGGATGTTGCCATCCCGCGCAGCCAGGCTCTCGGGAGAGATGTCCTTCACAAAGATGTGGCTGGCCAACCGCAGCCCATACTCTGTTTGCAGTGTGGATATGAACAACACTCGACATTAACAGGGCACATTAAATTACCTGCTCATTTTACATAAAACATGTGGGCAGGCTGCACGCTCAGGTATACATTTCAAATGTTTAGAATAGCGTAGCATTTATGATACTTGACTGACATCTAAATGTACATATTTACATGTTCTAATTAAACTAATACCAAAATAAATAAAATTATAAGTTTGGTACACATTTAGGGATCAGACAATAATGATTCCAGTATGTTTTAGTGCCATTTTAAGAAATTAATAACAACAACAATCGTGATATTATAGTCTTTTGCATTTATTTTGGCCATGTTCATCGTGACATACATTTTTCATATTGTTCCATCCCTATACACATTGGATTAAGATCCAGCACTCTTAATAACCTTAACCGTTTTATTTTTACTTAATTATGCTGTATAGCTATAGAAGATTATTTCATACCAGGTCAAGGCAAAATAAGCATGACATTTGTACCTACATCATGGATAAACAGAAAATAATGCTAAAATGTCAAAATGACATTTAGTGGCAATCCAAGCTATATCATGGGCTGCTGAGAGGCAGTGTTGTAGATGCTTCGAGATAAGTTACAGTGGATCCACAACTGCTAAGCCAAAAATACAGTTTACCATTTACTGTTATGATGTGAAAAGGTATTGATAAAGTATACAGGCCTATGTAATTGTTGTTGCTGCAGTCAACAAAAAGGAAACCGTAATTGTTGACAGTTTATCCTTGTTGAAGGATTATTATGTGATCAAAGGGTTAAACGTTAATTCCTTAAAGTAAGGAAATCAGTGTGGCATTGACAACGGGAGCGCACCATCACCTTCGTTCTTGCGGGACTTGACCAGCGTGACCTTGGCGGGCTTGGGGGGGGCGGATGAGGACTGCGAGCGCCGCTCCGAGTGCGGCGATATGCTCCTCTCCCGCGATGCACTGGCTTCCCGCCGGCCGCTGCCGCTGCCACTCCGCTCGCGGTCCTGGCGCCGACCGCCGCCCGAGCCACCGCCTGAGCCGTAGTCCTTGCGCTCGCCGCGCCCACCTCGCTCCCCGCGCTCCCCGTGCCCACTATGGCGGTCGTAGCCGTCCTCCTCACTGTCGTCCTCCTCATGCTCCGACATGGTCTCCCGGTCGCCCGACCGAGACACGGGGATCTGCACCTTTCGTTTTCTACGGATGGTCTGACAAACATTTTCAAAACATCGAAACATTTTAACAAGAACGAGATCTGTTGCATCGATCCACCCACAGCTGGTAAATAGAAACCAACTCACTATCTTTGCATTTTTGCCGCTCTTACGAAGCTGCTGCACAGCGTAGGAATGCTCCACGTTGTCCATAGAGACAGCATTCACCATCACCACGCGGTCATTCTCCCTGCAACATACATACAAGTCATTACGGGACATTGTTTATTTCTCAATGTTTCAATAACACATCGCTGATTCTGAACTTTGTATTCATAACGTCACAGACTGAGGCAATGCGATAATGATTCAGCACCTCATTCATGAAATCCATTTGATATCTTCTGTTTAGGTTAAATGTTCCCAGGGAGATGATGCCAAGCTATATACGTGTACCGATGATGACAACAACATTAGGTCACTAGTTTACCAAAAGTAAACCTAGGGAAAGTTGAGGATTGTAGGTATGGCATTGAGTCTTACTGCAGCAGGTTCTCCGCTGGCCCTCCTTTCAGCACGTCAGAAATCACGATGGACGTCTCTCCGCTCTGGAAGTGAGGGTTGTCCCGCCCACCTGAGATGGCAATGCCAAATCCAAACCCCGGAGCCTGTATGCACGCACACACACAACACTATTGGCAAACATAGACAAGGCAAGTGTTTTACACATTTACTACAGTAAACATGTTATTAACTGTTATTAGAGAGATGTGTTCCCACCACTGAGAATAGCACAGAACACAGACGTTTGTGTCCTACACAGCAAAGTATTTGGAAATGTGTTTCCTCAACACAACCAACGCTACTCTCATGCAATTGCTAGAAGGATTTTTCAACGCAGTGTCATGGAAACAGCAGGGGGCCCCGCCATGTGATGCTAGCCAAGTAGCTAATCTTACAACCATAACAACACCGTGGGGCAGGCACACAGCTCAGTAGGCTTCACTCCCGCCTCAAAAAATGCCCGTGCTAATTAGATTACAGCAAGCAGTCTAGACGTACGTCCTCTTCTAGATCCTGCAACACAACGTCAAGCCACCGCGGTTTGTCTAACGTGCATAGGGGAAAAATAGAGCCCCGTCAAATGTTTACGAGAAACAGTAGAAGAAGAATGGCAGCTGAATACAACCACCTTCAAGAGACTTGTCAGTCGCACGCAAACGACAAACAAGGGATTAATGTATGGCGATCACTGGAAAAACTTAATATTGTGGTAAATGTACAGATTTCACAGTTCATGATCAAATCAAATATATAGCAATTAGCAGTTTGGAAAAGCACAAAAAAGAAATGTCAGCCCTCATATCATGCCTAATCAAGTAAAATACATCACCAAACAGTGTTTTACTGCTATAGGCTATGGTTGAACGTTTTATAAGCAGCAGCTACTGTAATATTTTAATCTTACTGAAATAAATAAAGCAAATCATTAAATCGGTGGAATTAAAAAAAAAAAACTATTACAGACTTCAGAGAAGAAGTGAGAAGTGTCATGTTTGTTTTCATTCTCGAGTGCAAAATTACTCAAAATGCCCATCCCTCCTAACAGCAGACACAACTCTTTCTGCTCGTTTTCCTGGAGTTGTACAGAGGAAGTGCGCGGGCTACCCACAGGAAGCAAACAGAGGGAAGAAGAGAGGAAGTGGATGCTGATTTTTGTCTTGCTCTCGGCCATCTGGGCTCCCTGGCTATTGTTTCAGCATCCCACATCCTGCCGTTCCTGCAGCTGGTCCTCCCATCTCACACACACACAGAAACACAAAGACACACACACACACACACACACACAAACACAAAGACACACACACATAGAAACACAAAGACACACACACATAGAAACACAAACACACACACACATAGAAACACAAACACACACACACACATAGCAACACAAAGACACATGAACACACACGCAGGAACACATACAAACACACACACACCCACACACAGAGTGGACAGATGATCACGAGGCAGACTGCTGGATTGGGGTGGAAGAGGCAGCGCTGCAGATCAGGAGAAGAAGAAAGACGGCGTTGGCACTCACCCTGTGGAGAGTCACCGTGTGCTGTTCCCATATGACCGTTTCCTCCATCGTGCCACTCTGCAACACAAAAAGACCAGCACAGCGTCAGGGTCACCATCGTATGGGGTTACTGTGCATGTTAACGCCGTGCCCGGCGGCACACTGTTGTTTTTGGTTTGTTGAGTGGCTCGCACTCTTCTCTGCTCCACTCCCAGGATCTCTCTCAGGCTGACACCATTAACTGCCCCTCCCCCTTACAGACAGCCTCACAGTTGCAGAGTACTTTTTAGTAACAACGAGAGTTTCCACCGGAAGACAGCTTGTGCATCGCATGACACAATGGACGGCCTTCCTGTGTTCGGGTACCGTACAGCACCCATCGGCACGTGTGATGCGTGTGCACAGAGCCGACAGCCCCAGAGCTCTCCATGTGAAAACATTAGGAAAACCAGTTGCACACGTGCAAACCCATAGCAGGGATGAACACAGGTTTCCAGCCGTGGGTCAGCATTCCTAGAAAAAGCCAGGTCACCCGAGAGGGCTTCAGGAGTTCAAACCAGGTAAACTGGAACAGTATACCCGCTCCTCTGGCCTGCCATACAGGATTAAGGCTAACGCTGCACAGGCTAACGCTGCACAGGCTTTGCTCTTGGTTTCCTGGCCTCCGATGTCAAACTCTGCACAGGCCAGTCCCCCTGCCCTCACCCCCTTCCTGCCTTCCACAGCATTGAAATGGCACCATTGTATTATGGGATATGAGCAATTCATCTGCTGTTAAAAGCCAGTGCTTCCAAAAGAGAAATTAGACTTGTAATTTCAAAAGGTAACTTGAAGTTTACATTTACAAGAAAAGGTCTGCTTTAAAAAATACAAATAATGTATAGTAGATTGTAAGCCAACAGTACAATTCACAAAATATCTCCTCGCAGTCCCCCATTTTACTGTTCTCTGTGCGTGCTGAAAAAATAATCTGGTACTTCTACACAGCCCTGGCTCTGTAAGTAAGAACACAAACAAATTGGTACAGACCGCACACAACGACAACATCCATAGCCATGGCAACGCATTTCCAATGTGTGGGGCGGAGCTTCTGAGGGAGCACCCTATGGCATTGAAGGGAGAGGTGTTCTTGTTTTGATCAAGTTCAAATAGAAACAAGCCTCATACCTTTAATCAAACTGAGACTCTGCATTGAAATTGCAGTCATGTCCTGTCTGCCTTCCCGTCTACCTGCCTGCCCGCCTGCCCGCCCGCCTGTCTATAATGAGGCAGCTGCCTGCTGCAGACTGCTGAGCACAGCCTGGTGCAGTGGGAAAGTCAGAGCCAGCACCAAGCAGGCGGCTACGTGCTCACCTTCTACACCGGACGTGTAATCCACTGGCTTTACTAAATAACACACTGTGTCACGCGCTCACCTCATCATCATTGTAATCCTGCTACCTTCACAACCTCTCAGCCACCAGAATCAGGTAAGTATGGGTAAGTAGCGTTTTTCAACATTACTGTCATCACCGTTATCTTAAAAACACAGCTCGTGCTAGCATGACGTCTCCGCCTTGCCTTTACTTTACACCATGGTGAGATGATTGCTGTGTCACCCACAGCAAAGTAACAGACTGCGATAGCCACCGGCAATGGGGGTAGATGTTTCCCTCTGTAACAAAGCACGTGTGGCCTTCACACTGCCAGTCAACTAGTCAACTGGCGCTAATGAGAGGTAAAGCTGTGAATGTACTCAAACCTTTTGACCCATGCTGTGAGTCATATCTCCAACAGCCTAACAAAACTCACACACAAATAAACAAACAAACCAAAGCACAATTGTATTCAAATATATAAAGAATACCTTGAAAAACAAACGACAAAACTGAAAAGGTCAAAGCATTGCACACCCTACGGCTTCGAGCACCACTGCTACAGAGTATATGAGAGACAGTTGAGAAGCAGGGTGTGTCCAGCAATGGTGTTATTAATGACAGTGCGCAGCCTAAAATAACGCCTTCCCAGATGCAGACGACGGCCCACGCCATATTTCATCTGACTATAATACTTCTCAGGAATCCCTCCACGCCCTTCATTCCTACGCTATGCAGCATGTAACCGTCTGTATGAACCTCCAGCTCTTTAAAGACAGGGTCGTTAACCCTTCCACCCGCGATTTCCATGGAAGTGCAGAGTGGATGTTATTTATGTCCATAATTGGCGGAGAGGGATTCTGTGCACCCCTCCATCACTCACTGCTCTACTTGCCTAATGTTTTGTGAGCAAGTCTGACCCATTTAGGCCAGACCCACACAGACCCCCTCCCCAAAACACACACATTCCTCTGGAGTGTTTGGTCGGACGGGGGGGTCTTCCATCCATTCATCCAGCGGTCCAGACAGGTCACACACCGTGAGAAACAATGCTGTGTTGGCCGTGATGTGACCGTGTGCGGGCAACCAGGTGGCCTTGCCCTTGGACTGTGTGTCGTCAGTGAGAGGCAGCGGGGGGGAGGGGGGTGGGAGGAACAAGGCCTGTGGCTCACTCATATATCATACATAGGTATACGTGCCACAGCCTGGCCACACCAGTGTGCCATCCTCGGTTTAAGTTAAATTGCAAAATATATGTAGAAACCTGCTGCTGGTAGTGTGGCGTGGATAGGTCACACATTGCTGATGCTTGACAGTAGACCTACATATGTCCCTGATACCGATATTTAAGTCAGTATCGGACCGATTTCCGATCTCAGTATCGTATCGTTACCATCACTATTAGGATCTAGATTAGACTAGATAAGTACATATACGTATATATGTACATAGGCCACATTGCCCCAAAAAACATCTAATTCTGCTGTCAATTATGAAGCAAACATAATAATAATAATAATAATAATGCAAATTTCCATTTCAATACTTCAAATGCAAACAGCTGGAGGCCCAGATGTTTGCCAAGCTAACACAACTAGTCCATCCATTATCAGCTTGCCTAGCTGCACGGAGAGTTTATGAAGACGATATTAGTGTGAATGCTCCTGGAATAGGCTGTATTTTTGGCTAACAACTCCTTATGGATTCGGGAGGGCAGACAATACCTGATTTAGCTGACAGCAATGCAAATATATGGCCATTATTGTTACTTCACTTATCATTTAGACTACATCGCTCTCTGAGCATTAGTCATACTGAATTATGGCCGAAATGGTGAGAAAGTAAGATACCATTTCCTTAATACTGTATAGTCAAGATCGGTTAAATTCAATATGGATAGAAATGTATTATCCCTTCTATAATCCCTCAGAGTATTTTTGCCGAATCTCTTTTGACTATCTTTTGATCATGTTCTAATCTGCAGCCAGACCGGCCCTGCAAATTGATATGCATACCTGCTCAGGACTACAATGCTAGGGTTAGCACAGCCTGAGCCTAGAGATTTAGTTAAGTGTGCGGGCTGCCCAGAGAGAGCGGGCAAGCCTGGCTTTACCCAAAGATGACGAGAGTGTTTACTCCGCTGGGACTAAAGCTCTGGTCTCTCAGATGAGATTACAATAGTAATTAATCACCGCTATGTGGTATGTGGAGCAGCGATTAACAAGGCTGGCTGACTGCGTGTGAGGTACACGGCAAGGTGGAAGACACACAGAGACACACCAGCCTGCTGAATTCATGGAACCTGCCATGAGAAGAAACCTATGGTGAGCAAGGCAGCTGCATAGCCTGCAGCTAGCAAACAAATAGAGCATTGGCCTACTATAGAACACTATAGAGAACAGATCTAGCTAACCCATTTCTCTGTGAGCAGATTTGCATGCACATTATCATTTGAGTTTTAGATCGTAAGTGTAAATTACAAAACTCAGCGAGACGCTTTACAAGTTCCCGATTGATTCTTCATGTATAAAGGCCAGGGTTGCGGTTTATCTCTAGATGTCCATACAACACAGCTTAACAGTTATCGTTTCGTAATGTCCAAGCGTCACAGAATGTTACTGGGCCCAAAACAAATATCTCCACCAAAGCATAAGCAGTGTCTCTAGAGGCAAGGAAACAAAAACCTGCAGGAACACAACAGGACAAAAAAAGAGGGGGTTATCTAATAAGTCAGAGTTGTAGAAAACAATGGTGTGCTTGATGTAGCGACGGTAACCCAGTGTATTTTTACATCACTCAGGCCAGCGAGGCCCAGGGCTGGGAAAGAAAGGGCAGGCATGCAAACACACACACACGCACACGCAAACACACAACCTACACTACAGGGCCTCTTTGTTCAAGCTACAGCCAGCCTGGCCCGGCTCAGCCTAGCCGAGCAGTCCAGCGCAGCACAATAAGAGCCCACTCAAAGACGAAAGTCAATCCAGTTCTACAGGGAGGGCTTACTGACTGACTGACTGACAGAATGACCCGCTAAACGTACAATAATCACCTGCTGTGGAAAGCCATGATAACTAGGGGTCGGGTCAGGTACTCCATGCCGCCGCGGCTGTGCATTTCTCTAATACAACGGTGCGTAAATGGTTAAATTACATCAAAGGCTGTTTGGCCAGCGCATTGCAATGCTTGCGTTTGGTGTGTGTGAATGAGTCCCGATATTACTATGGTGTTTGTTTAAGGTCAGCTGTACTGGGTGACTTTACAATCCGACAGCAAGACTGTCAGCATTCCATACAGTACTCTTCTTCCAAACATGTATTCACTTTGTAAATAGGCCTTAGACAGCTTAAAAATAATAATAATAATAATCAAATGTGTGCACGCACTCAAACAAGCAAACTGACGGGTAGCAATGAGGTCATTGTAATGAGACAAACAGGAAGGAACAGGGAGCACAATGTGGTTTACTATCACCGCTGATTTGCAGTGCTTTATTCATCAGTATTCATTCACTAACCTGACAGCCAATAGGAATGCTTCAGAATGCAGGCAGTCAGCTATTGTAAGGTAATTGTACGCTAATACACTTCAAACGTCACGTCAAATTCACCAAACATCTCCTCGCAATTCGCCATCTTACTGTTCTCTGTGCATGCTGAATAAAGAATCTGGTACTTCTACACAGCCCTGGCTACATAAATAGGAACATAAACAAAGTGGCGAACCGCTCGCTCAACAACAATGCCCTTGGCTTTTCAATGCGTTGCAAATGTGTGGGGCGGAGCTTCTGAGGGAGTTTGTAGAAAATAAACACACACACACACACACACACACACACACACACACACACACACACACAGTGCTGACACGGAGCTGAAGTGATGGGGGAAGGGTAGGAAGAAAGAGGTCAGGGCTTTAAGTTTCTTCCATTAAGTCCCAACAATTCCCAACTGACGTATGCAAAGTAAACAGTCACCTGATGACCTTGCGCCCGTAGCACTACTCTTAAACAGTATGGTAATAATGAGTGTTCGGTGAAACGCTAACCGACTGGAGCGTTATGTCAGCTCCAATAGCTCCGGGCAGGAAGTGCTGTAACCCAGAGCAGCCACTGCTGCACCCACAGGAAAACTCTCCACTTCCTGTTTGCAGGAAATAGCCTCATGCTTTCAGAGAAAACTCCCCATTGTAGACTAACAAATTCCTGCCCGATATACAGTACTGTAGGTTAGCTCATTGTATTAGCTGGGAGAGGGCCACCCTGCAGCAACAATATTTTAAGTCCCTTCCAAAACACCCCTCCTCTAACATTCAAGTTAGTCTGCCATGCAGATTGGAGGGGAGCAATTAAAATATTAAAACAAAAAGTCATCTAAATGTTTCTAATTCTACACCCAGGATTTGCTGGTACACTTAATAAATGCTTGTGTCCAGATGTGATCAATATGCTTTGAATTCAGAGTAGAGCAGTTAGAATGCTGAAGTGGAATTTAATAAGGAGTGAATCGACTTCTTGTCAACAATGAAAAACCATCAAATAATATCTCTGTTGTGCTGAAGCCAACCTCACACGTTCAGATTTGGAAAATTGCTGATGCGTGCAGCAGTTCACTGAGTGACGGGCAGTCACAGAAGCGCTCAAGTGAAGTACAGGAATGTTACATAAATACGGTTTTGTGGCAGGAGAAAACACCAGTCCTCGTTGTGGTGGTGACGTCCCATCAGCCACCACCATTCCTAGCCCAGCCCAAAAGCTCATATTGTAAGCCTCAGCTGACACACTGCAAACAACAAACACGCGCATGCTTTTATTCAAAAACCATTTTAGAAAAATCCCTCTGCTCTCAAGCCCAACGCACACTGCAGGCATCATGTCATATATTAAGTGACGCCCCAAGCACCAATAGGAAGAGTCGCGTCCGGTTGCGTCGGCAACGTCGTGGTGCATCAACAGGGAATGTTACACACAGAGACCAAACGCAGACAGTTTCTTGCTTATTGTAGTTTTATTACTACTGTACCGTGCCAATTTAATGCAGTTAACCAGTTAAGATTGTTTTGATAGCAGCAGATCAACAAGTTGGTAGCTAGGCTAGCTAGGCTACAAGCATTTGTTGATAGCGTATATCATAACGAGGAACAGAGACGTGGCGCTACAACATAGGCAGAGAAAATAGCTGCTACAGGAGCCGGGACATACCAAACTGTATATTTGCTTGTGTTTTCAGGCGTGTTAACGCGGGGGAATAGAACAGTGGCGAATTCTATAGGTCGGCGGTGCGGGTTGTACATAGAAAACAATAGGGGCGTTCGTCGACGCGCGTCGTACGCCGCCGGTGTGCGTTGGGCTTCATTCATTCATTCATTCTTTTATAAACTTACACGTACACTACACACACGTTATCCTATTGGTCTTGTAGTTAAGTGCTGTTGGGTTTCCAGAAGGCACTCCACTGAGTCCGAGATAATGCTAACGTTATGCATTATGCTAACGTTATGCATTATGCTAATGTAATGCCATTGTTATGCATTATGTTAAGGTAAATGGACAGCCCAGCTAGCACCACACAGATGACGGCTACCTGATCACCAGCTAGCCACAAGACAGGCAACCACTGTACTCAGAACACAACGACCCTGACGTGAGTCAACCTCACCAGTCTGAGAACACGACAACATGCAAAATAATGGAAGGCGGAATAAAGCTTCTCAAAATGCTTAATCTGGTGAAATGGCACTTGGCAATCAGCCCACTAATAGACTGACCTCTGATGAGGAGAATCACTTGAAGAGGCATCAAGACTAACAGGCAACTACACACATCCAGACAATCACCATTGTACCCTAGTAGCTGTCACCAATGCCATGCACTGGGGTAATAGCACACATGGCAACCTTATCTGCACCCTCACTGAATATTAAAATAAAAGAGGGCTTGACTGCAGAAATACATTGAAAGTGTGCACACACAAAGAATCAGCAGAAATCTGTGGCTTCATATTTACAGCCTGAAACATAGTCATTTAGTGGGCAGAGGGGAAGGCTGCATATGTGGGGCAACGTGTGTTTGTGGATATGGGCGTCTAGCCAATCGGGTGAAGGCGGCGATGGTGAAGATGATGAAGATTACGCAGAGCAGCCAGCCATCAGACAGTAGTGGTGTGCTGATACACTCAAAAATGCTTTAGTCAATTACCTTTAAACAGACCAAGAAAACTCCCTGTCACGTACGTACAGTACATCAAAAACATGTATTGCAATAATATTGTGGCAGTGCAATAAAAAAAATGTAAAAAAGCTAGACCATAGGGACTAATCCTGGGTTTTACGTTGATTACATTTGTGATCTTAACTAAGTTTCTCATTTAATTGTATTGCAGCTTTCTCATGAAGGCAGATGGATTAAGATGGATAGATTGCTATTATAATAACGCAGCTTTCTAAGAGACAACTGGAACCAATTAACATCTGAACGTGAAACGGAAACAGAACACAACACACACTGTCTGTCTGCAAGCCGTCTGGTCCTATTGGTGTTCTCTGTAACAGACATTTGATCATGAGGAGTACAGTAGAACATGGGGGATGAATTACTACAGCTGAACATGCTAGCCTACTAGAGATCACCCTAAGAGGAAAACCTACAGAGCTCAACAAGGTCATGCCCTCTTCTGTGGAATGTGTCTGAACACTGTCTGCGGGCGGCTCTTTGTGACAATGATCGGTGCTCACCACACAATAACAGAGCTTCATCGGGTAATGAACACACAGGATTATATCCACTAACCAGAGCAGCTCAACGGAGCCAGAGCCATAGAAAGAACAGAGTTACGCCAACTGAAGTTCGAAATTGTCTATACATGGAGAGGTGAAACCTATGGCAAAATAGTTCCAGAAAGTGCTTGGTGGGCAATTTGAATAAATGAATTAATATAAATTTTTTTTTTTTTTTTTTTTAAACACACATATTACACACACACACACACACACACACACACACACACATAACTCATTTGCTGGTAATTAGTAGTCAATACATACACTGTTTTACATTTAAAATAGAATTTATATTGTACTTTTAGTATTACTATTTAGGCTAATTTCCGGGAACTATTTTGGCTCCGTTGCTCTGAAAAAATGGCCCATTGGAGTAAATGGAGATAATGCAAATCTCTCTTTACATGGTTCTGCACAGGGCTAATGACACAGGGCTGTTTTCAGATATTGTTCTTTTAAAGAAGTGCTTAAAATACATTTACTGAAACTGAAATAAGTAAATAAAGCAGGCTACATTTTTTTGGTTGGTCAACAGTGGACCACTTTGTCGTTGCCTCCTACTAGGCCTCTT
>JAODLL010024001.1:23353-50941 GCA_026546735.1 Forbesichthys agassizii
TTGATTGGACGACGTGGCGGGAGTTTTAACACACCCACGTAACATCCACGCACACACACACACACACACACACACACTCCCGAATGTTGTTTGTGGTTCACTTTGTGTTCCTGGCAACAAAGTGTATGCCAGAACAGGGAGGATGATAACCAGAGCCGCCACGGCAACCTTTGGCTTCAACCAATGCCTGCGCATGTAGCTATCAGTGTTCCCACACCTATCCCCAAGACCTCCACTCACACTCACTACAGGAATGTGCTGATAAGGACACATGGCCGAGTGTTCTCACTCTCATTCTAAATGCATCGCCCCCACCCATTCAACCCTCCAGGTCTCCCAATCTCCTGCTCTGTTGATCCTGTCTTGCTGTCTTATTTACCTCACATGGCTCTCCTCAAAGAAAGCAGAAGAAGAAGCAGTGAAAAGCTGTCATTGCTGTATTTTACAGGGCAGCAGGCAGGCTCCACTATAAAGGCTGTGGGCGTGTCAGAGCCAGTAAACGCAAAGCTAAACTGAAACAACTCAATTAAAATACACGTCACACACACTTGAGCTGGGATTAATAGCCAAACAATGAGCGCACGCGCGCACAAACACACACACACACACACACACCAACAGGCAAAAACATTAAACAAAAGGAACATTCAGCAGGGCGTCCCTGAGGCTGGTTGCGTTTGACGTCCACACACTACAAACACAGCATGCTTGATAACCAGCATTAGCCGCCACCACAACCATGTAGTTTAAAGTCACTGTTCAGCCAGAAGAAATATGCTATAAATTATAAATACGGTACTCAACAAATACACAGAATTAACAATATGTGTGAATACTGACATTCACACACAAACACAAATTCAGGGCATGATTTTAAGTAGTTCTAGTTTAAGTATTTCTTTCTAGTTTGCCAAAATACATTATTTCACAACTAGACAACTTTGTACAGCACTGCGGAGCCTTACACAATGTTGTATATATAACAAGTGGCCATGCCCACTCTGTGGCATTCCCAAGCTTGTCACAATAGACGTGTTGTGGGCCATCAACTATAGTGAATTAATGCGTTACTGTTAGAGTGGCCATGTTCCCAGCACTTAACTCACTACACGATAACAGTACCATTCCCTGTGGGATGATAGTCAGAGGTTGGGCTGGTGGGTGAGAGATGAAGGAGGGGGGATGGGGGGGGGGCAGGCTTAACATGATAACATAAATAACCTCAAATAGCGTCAACACGATAGCTCCAGAGACCAGAGCTGAACTATGTTAGAATAGGAAACCTAAACTCACCGCAGCGGTTAATGAACTCATTAAAGTATGAATGTAAAGGGAATTATTTGGGCACTCCACTTGGTCACTGCGTGAATAAAGATGTCTGTGTTTGGAGAGCTAGCAAATTTAGGGCATTGAAGTGTGTGTGTGTCTGTGTGTGTGTGCGTTGTGTGTGCATGTGTGTGTCTGAGACATCAGAAACAGGAAGACTAAGTTTGATTCTTTATAATAACTGCTTGTACTTTCAAGTCATTGCAGACAGTGAGATTGCTAGATAATATAAACAGATAACGGAGGGAACAGCCTGCTAGTGTTCTGGACTTTTCCACACCAGGAAACGATTTTAACCCTATACAAGAAACTACTTTTATCTTAATGCTTTAATTGCAATGATTGGTGAGGCTGATAGACTTGTATCTGAAAAAAAAGTTGAGAATAGCCAACTAGCAAATTCATACAAATGTCAGGCCTAAGAGATCATGCCTGTCCTCTGGAGAAAACCATGTAAATAACCCCCCTCTGGGAGGTTGGGTAATTAGATGGTTTTCCTACATTAAGTAAAGACAGGAATGGCCCCCCCCCCCCCACACACACACACACACACACACACACACACAGTAAATAGCTTTCAGCAAGGGAAGGGGAACAAGATGAAGGAGCAGATGGAGCGATGGCAGGCATGTTTATGGAAGACAATTATCAAATGACTAGTAATTTTCTGCGATAAACAACATTTCCTCCAAGACCACACTTGCTCCCTCCAACACACGTACAGGGTCTAGACGCAGTGGATGAAGCCGAGCAGCAGCCACTGAAACTGATGTACGATGGTGTGCAAGGCTGTTCCACACGTGCAGTTATTTTTAAAGAGAAGGATGTATGGTGATCTATTCAGCAAGCGGTGTGGTGTGCAATGCATCTCTTTGTGTAAGTGAGACAAATATGTTCTGTATTGAATTTGAAATAATGCCATTTTTCTACTAACGATTATGGCTAAACAATGCCATTTTAATAATTTGAAATCATTTAATTTCTGAAAATCCTCTTGTGACCCCTCATCTGTGTCTCGTGACCCCCCGGGGGGTCCCGGCCCCGTTTGAGAACCATTGGTTTAGATCACCTTATATACATTTGGCCCACCATTCAGGAGGCTGCGTTAACACTAAAGCGAACAGGGTTTCGAGACTAATCTCAGCAAAAATTGTGCTTAAAGCAATAGTCGGGTGGAGCCAGGCAAATAGCATACACCACAGAGATTTTATCAAATTAGATTAATAATACTAATTTCATAAATCTTCCCATAACCCCTTGGGTGAGGGAAGGGGGGGGGGGGGACGGACAGATCATGGGCAAGCATGTTGATTTAACTGCGTTAATAGTTTGTCATTCAGTTTGACGTAATGTCTGACATCAGAAGAAGTAACCTTGACATTCCAGTCAACTAAAATAGAAAGAGCGAAGCAGAGAATGAAGGAAACAAGCCTTGGGATGAATCTGTTCCCTCTCCCCTGACCAGCTGAGCCACATTCTCTCTCTCTCTCTCTGATGATAAATCCCTATGTTGACCTGCCACAACAAGGTTGAGTGGCTAGGCTACTATGGCCTAGCATGGCTGTGCTGTCGGTTTGATGATATGAGGGACCATCAAAGACATGAATTGTCACGTCCCTTCTTCATACACACCAGAGGTTTTGAGCAGTCTGCTATACTATCACAGATATAAGTTGTGGCACAAGAGTCAGAGCACACATGGAACAATGGGGGCATTCTGACTGCAATTCTGAGTTCAGGAAAACACCATAGTGCTTTCCATGATCAATGAAATATCCAGCAGCCAAGAAGCCTTTCATGACCATGAAGCCGCCTAATGCTTCCATCTCCCACATATTACGACACCCACCAGCAAAACTCCCCACCTCCGTCAGAACAGCCCAGCAAATCCTGCCAGATAGCACAAGCATTTGAATTTGAACCAAAAGAAGTAAACTGTAAGCACTAGCAATTCTTCTGACATAAAGGGTGTTCTTTACAGAGGACAGAGAAAGACCTGAAATATCCCCTAAGAGCTTTAGTGTGCGAGAAAAGGATTTTAAAACTTCCACCATGTGACTGAGATTAAAACCTGTGCACCCCATCGACAAACACACTCCCTTCTTTCTGCATACCTAACATATTCCTCCCCTCCCCCTTACAAAACACACACTCGTTTCCCTTCACAAGATATTTTCTGTACAAGTTCGTCCCTGGTCACCTGCTTCTGGCGGTGCATTTCTGCTGTGGAATTTCTTCCCCAAGAGAGAGCACAAGCAGACATCCTTGGTAACGGACGCCTTCAGTGTTCTGACGACAGTGAAATAACACAGCTGCTTTGCTTCAGAAAGAGGACCACGCTCTGAGAACAAGGAGCTTACCTTCGTTATTGCATGTGCAGAGTTGTAAATGATTGTGAAATGCCAAAGATAGCGTCCTCCCATTAATAGAATGCGTTTCTCCTATTAATCATTGTGAATGGCTGTAGGATTACATTACAATTACACCTAGTCAAAATCGTGGTTCTGGCAATGTCAACACTCTTGGGGTGTGGGGGGGGGGCAACAATATTCACAGGAAGTAGCTGGGTTGAGCCAGGCTTGAGTGTCTGGACAGAGAGGGAGTCGAAAACAGAGATTCAAACAAATGCAGCACGCCAGCCATGTCACGTTTGTTAGCGGGACGGGAAGCACAGCGCTGTATGAACCACAGGGCTTCCCTCATAGCCTTACGACAACGACTTCCTAATTCACTGAATTGAGCTGACCTGCAGCCCCAACAAGAGCAGCTTACAGGCTGGGGTCTCCAGCTCCAACGGTATTAACAGCAATGAACAGATTGTGATCAGCTACACTGTACTGTGGTGGCAGGATAAATGCCAATGCATACAATGGCAGCCATGCATTATAGGGACTTGTGCTTAATAGGAGGGAATGCTAGTCGAAGTGGAACAGGGCCCAGATGTGTGGCAGTCGTGTGCCAGGGATCTAAATAAGCTGGAGAGGGAGACACGCTGGCCAAACATCAGTCACCCAGCTGCATCGACAGGCCGCAGGCTGGACCTCTCCACGTGAGCCACACAGACAGCCTTCTATACAGCACTAAGACACACACTGCTGGTCTCTGCAGAAGAAGCGCAGGAGGGGGAATTCTTTAACAGTAACACCACAGGCATGCCCTTCCATCGTGAGTCAAAAGAGAGGAGACGCAAACCAGGAACACACAGCGGCTGGGAGGAGCGTCGCGGTGACTGCCTGTCACAACAACTACAGCCTCAGCCGGTTCATGCTTGATCCTCGGTCACGACTCTCCGAAGAGGGGACGGGCGATGGGCGCCGAGGATGTGGGAGAACAATAGCCTCACCTATCCTCCCAACCCTGAGCTAAATACAACCTTCCTTCTTCACTGGGGTTAATGGAAGATGTACTGTATCATCGTCAAGAAGCAAAACAGAGGCTGTTCTAATTAACAGAAGCTTCTCAATCCACAATTAACCAGGCAGACAAGGCAGAGCCGCACGTACACCAGCTCACAATTTGCACTAATTTGACCCCCACACCTGCTGGAAGCGCCGCCCGCACGGGGACACGTGGGGAGGTTGTTTTGTCTTTGCATCATGAGAGGAATATATTGAGTGAATGAAATGAGGTGGAATTAGGGCAGCATTTACTGTGGTGTATAACCGTTAATGTTCCCCTAATGCACGCAGCGTCCAGTGGATTAATGTGGTTCTCAAGCTTTAGAAACGTAAGCATTAAGCAAGGCTATACACCCCCCCCCCTCCAATTCCATGATTTTTTTCCCTTGGTGTGGAAGCCACAGGGAAGTAGGACTTTGACCCTTTCTATGGCAACAGTCTTCTTTAATTTCAGATAACTACAATCATGGCAGTCTAAACTAACTAATTTGAATATTACTTAATGATGGCATTAATAATAATGGCACACTATCAGTTGGTTACAAATTGTGTTTTATTAATTCAAGTGATGCTAATGGGTCTTGCTGACACTATTAAACAACCCAGCAGACTAACTTATTAACCATATAGGACAACGCAGCAGCGAGTGAGCCGCCTACAGCATCGCATATAGACCTAGTGCAAGGCCTATTGAACATGAGGTCACAACCTCATGACTGATGTTCCAGTACAGCCTGCATCACAACTCACAAACACACCTCACTCATCACCATTCAGCTCTAGCCAGTGTGTGACTCACGTCCTCGGAGTATCACAACTCCTTAGGTGAGTCTGTTCAGTGACCACAGAGAGTACAGTAAAACAATTGGCATGCAATGCATTCATTTCACCAGTTGTTTCGCCAGACGTTACCCATAGCAAAGCTGCTGCATGCACAACGAGGTTTGTTGTACAGAATCTAGTTAGAGCAGCAATTCACCGGCTAGAGGCAAGAGATGAAGTACTGGGAGGCTTAATGCAGTTGAGTCATTATGCAGTACATCAAGTATACAATAATCAACCGCTGTTGTGTGCGTGTGCGTGTGTGTGTGAGAAAGGTAGCATGGCTGTTAACGAAGGCTACAAGTCCAAACATTTAACCACTACGCTAGATAATATATAATGTAATTACGTTTTACATTATATATTATCTCTCATTTCTAAGGAATGAAGACTCAAATATGTGGATTCTGGACACTGTGGATTCAATGTAGACTCATGTATTAGTTGTATCCTCAATCGTAAAAAAAAAGTTAGAAATATATAGGATACAGTTATGTTTTATATGGTAAATATACATCAGCCTGATTAAAAACTCAACTGGAATTATCTTTTTGACCCTAAAATAGGCATAGGCCTATACCATAACTAAGACAAACGGCTACCATAACCAGAAAAACTGCATGAAAAACAGAATAATGTCACTTGCTGACAATACAGAGATGGTTTCGTCTGTGCTGGAACAACCAACCAAACCTGAATATCACCATGTTAAATAAACACAACACATTCCTCTACTGTCAAACGTGGGAGGAAACGGCTCTGGCCTTGTCAAGTTGCCCATAAAATACATAATGCTGCACACCTACGCCTACTTAATAGCAACTCTAATAAGCATATTAGCAAATCTAACACAGGGATTAGCCTAACCCAACCCAAGAATAATTTTCTAGTCTTCACATTAAATTGCTTTTTTTACTTCGTAGCCTACACATAAACATCAAATCGAATACATCGCCAAGATATTATAGGTCACAATCTCAATAATATACTGGCAGCCTCGCAGTTTGTCTACACCTGCGCTGACCCAATTCTCCCCAAATTCTGCAGACATCACACTCCATGCCACAGTGCTGTGGACTCGGGATTAATGTGGGACAACTGCTACTAGGCCTATTTCAGAATAAAGAGAGGAACGCACACCAACCGCATACCAGTTAATTTGCCTAAAAGCAGAAGTTACATAAAAGCATGGATAGTTTTTATGTAGCATACTACTGTACTTGTATACAATGCAGTCTATATGGTGTTTGCAAGACTTTCCAGACATTATACAAGTCAGACTAAACAAAATAGTTTCGTCTCGATATCAACAGGTAGCTACAGTATGCTACTTTATCTGGGATGCTCTCTGGAACTGGCACCATTCATAAAGGTGCTTTAAGAAGTCCTATTAATAGACCTGAACAAAATATGGCAAACTAAATATTTTAGTGAATGAGACTAGAAGCATTTGAGAGGTCTGGATTCCTGAATAGGCTATAAATATCAGCATTCACCATGCCAATAATAGCAGTTTAAAAGCCATGAAAAGTTGTGAAACTTTTAAATTATTTAGCAAACCATCATAACAAAATATTATCGACTTAATATCAAGTTTTCACAGACAATACATAATAGAATGTATATGGTTCCACCGGGCACCCACCTTGTTCGAAGCTTTGGCAGACATGTTATTGGCTCGATTGCTTCGCTGTAAAATAGCAAGTTAAAGTTAAGCAATAATCACTTGGATGGGTGCGCTTGATTCCTGGCTTTTGCCCAGCTGCCGCCACGCCGGGCTATCTTATATTATTCTATCCAATATGACGAGAAACATGACACGAAAAGGCGTTTAGGAAGTCCAAAGTTCATTATCTTATCTTCAGTAGCTTGCGTTAAGACGTTAGTCCATATACATTGTAGCGCATAAACCTACGTACAATGTGAAGCTTGCGATGCGTGAAATAAGCAGTCGTGGTAAATGTTTCCGGACTAATTGCTTGATAAAAAGTTCGGAAGCGTATACATCACTTCGTCCGCGAATCCGGTACACTGCAATGGCAGGCTTTGTATACCTCTCTGTTCTCAGCTCTCAGAGCAACGATCGTGACAAGTCTGTCTGGAGCGGACCATTGTGCCAACGCAGGGGAGATACAACAGATCAAAATTGGGGCACTGTTGTTATACGACCAGAAAAAACTTTAGCTTTAATTATTATTATTTAGGACCTTACTATATAATCGTTTCGATCTGGTTTTATTCAAGCAGTCATTTACGTATTCTTCTATATTAATTTTACTGTTGTTAAAATGAGCAGATACCACTGTTCTCCCTGGAAATAAACCGTGCAGGCTACAATTGTAAAAACTGGAGAGGGATGTCGCTGTCCCTTCTGATGCTGAATGTTCACTTTCATTGCGTGCTGTGGGCCTAGTCTGGAGTACTGCATTATGTACATCTAATCGGGATAGATAAATTATCCGTGGCATCCCTGTCTACATGTTGAAATTAAATGGCTTGAAGATCTGCATTGTGCATTTAAGATATTCAATTCAGAGCCATGTTTTTAACAGCTTTCACAACAAGATACGCCTATTAGTATTCTGAATATGTGAAATCACCAAAAGCAATTTCCCCATTACTTGTCTGCAGTGGTTGCGGTTGATACTGTAAGCAACCTCACAGGAAACCACTAATGCCATGCAGTCAACATCCTGTGACTTCCTTAACCAAACCATAGCCCCAGCAGGATGCAACATAACGTATACTCAACTCACATTATATCACAAATTAGTAACAACAATTTATTTTTCTTAGATATAGAATATATATAACATATCTGCCCAGTACTCACAGATGGCATGATCAACACTGGCCACAGAAATAATGTATAACCTATAGGAATATGATGTTGTTCTATGCAGATGTGCATTATAGGCTACTTCATGTTGTTGTACATGTCAAAAACGTATTATAAGTGATCTGCTGCACCATCACTGGATCTACACAAACATGTACACATGGTCTCAACCCAGGTTTCAGGTTGTAACCGTACCAACTTGATTGGCCTTCTGCGTAACTGCATGCTGGTGAGCTTGATAGCCCTCTCTAGGTGGTCTTGGGGTTAATTCCCACCAGCCTTAATCCTGCAGAACTAAAACACAGCGATTAAAAGTACAAAGGGCTTGAAGGTTACCAGCAGAGGGTGATCCATTTAGGCCGATAGGTTACCGTGAGGACAGGGTCAACAGACCCCATCTCTCAATCTGGCAGCCATACTGTCAGATATGGCTTCAGCATGTATGCATGCATGCTGAAGGATGAAAATGCTGCAAAATATGATGCCAAACGTAATAATAAACTCTCAATGCCTGAGCAATATGAGGCATGCGAAACCAAAGTCCCAATAGCGACATACTAGTAGCCGCTCTCTCTTCCTAAAGCTTCTTATGAAGCTCTTGTCGGGATCCACCAGAGACGATATCAAGAGTGTCAGCATGCTCATTTCCCCAGGAAATACAGAAAACAAAGAAAATAAGACACAGCATGATACTTTATCGATGTTTTAAAATGGTTAGAAGAAGGCTCCTGCTGCCTGCACGTCAAGCTACATCAAGGGACGTAATGGCACTTCCTAAGACACACACACACACACACACACACACACACACACACACACACTCTTTAGGTCAGCGAGGAGCTGCAAAGCTCAGATGTTCTCATGGTAGAGCAGGAACATATAATACACAGATGAGCACGTGTTAGGTAAGAACAAATCACAGGCTTCAATCACCACAGTCCCTTAAGTCAAAAGACTAAAGACAGTGAAACAGTCATAGGAAACAGTGAAGCAGCACAAACTGTAAATATTGGAAACATAAAGCATTGTAATTCTCACAATGTGCTTATACTATATGCACCCCGCCACACACACACACACACACACACACACACACACACACACACACACACACACACAGATGGACGCACAGAGACAAGACAAGAAGCAAAATGTCCAGTGGAGAAAAGACTACCCTGATTTAACAGATGGAAGTTGTTTCCAGTTGGCTTTTTTCTTCATCTGTCCTGAGTTTAGAGTCTGTAAGTCTAGGCTGTGTGTGTGTGTGTGCGTGCATGCGTGTGCATGTGCATGCTAGCACCCCGAGTGCTGTTGACTCAGGGCATTCCTGCCATACAGCCCATCGGCTCTTTGTTTCCACAGCTAACGAGAACCTCCTGAAGACACAGGGAAGCGAATTACTGCACATTTATTTTGACCAGTCCGTATCATATTACTGTAGCGCAGGTAGAGCAGGACTGGGACAACAACTGTGTTTTAAGACGATTTGGAATTTTAATTCATGCTTTAGTATTGTTTGTGCAATACAGAGGATTATATTGGCTAAAACTGTACTACTAACATGGAATTTAGGAGGATATCATTGGGACTAGAGTGGCATAACATTAAAAAAACAATGTTGGCTATAAACTGAAGAATTGTAAACTGTAGGACTAAACCAATGAAAAACATTCCCTTTTTGTTTTTTAATCTGCAATGTATGGATAGAAAATTGGTTTACACGTCATAATTATAATCATCAAAGGCCCTTTCTGATTTACAAGTGTAGGGTTGGAATATTTTTCCAACAATATATTTCATTAAAATGGAATTTAAATGTTAAACATTAATGTCAATGTTAATGTTAACCCCCCCTTTCAGCCCCTTCCCACCAAGCTCCTTTATTGGTTTAGCATTTTTCAAAATTGTGCAGTGGGTGGAGTCAGAGCTCAGAGCTGGGGGTGAAATTGGACATATTCTGGGCAGTGTGCAAGCACCTTTACAGTTGACATTACAATCACATGACTGTGATTCTGACTCAAATGTATTTGAGAAAGTTCACTGTCGAGTATAGCAGGAGTTAAGGTCAAAGCTTTTAACCTCTGTTCCAACTTCAACGTATCAGTTTTAATATCAGCTGCACAAGCACCCTCACCAATTGCTCCATAACATGAGTAAGGACTTTTACGTGCAGGTTAAGGGTTAGCATTGTTGCTTTCTTATAATAATAACATGTTCTTATTCTATACAATATTCTTTACAGTACAGTAAGTACAGTACACATCTTTGATGGCAGTTATATGTCACAAACTAGTAGTACTAATAGTAATAGTTTTGGTTTTAACCTGGACAGGTTTAGCCACAAATATGTGCCTATTTATCAAACAGCACTGTGATTCCATTGCCCTGCCTACCGCTGGAGTGGCACATTTGATCACTTCAAATAGAGAACAGCAATAAATGCATTTATCTAATAACTACTTATAAATATAACTTATACATATACTGTGTAAACACTAATTAAATATACACCAGTAACTTGGTTTTTAAGGCAGAAAGGCAATAAAGGCCATTATAAACCCAGAAAAAAAACTTAGTTAAAATACTTTCCAAGAGACATTTAGTTCTGGAGATGTAGAGGATTTCAAGCCATTGTACTCTAAATTGACTAAATGTTTTTTGGAGGACCAGACTCCCTTTCATCTTCCTGAGGCATTAAGTCCCCCAGTCTATGATCAACCAAGTGAAACTCTCTATCTCAACCTGTCTGTCTCTACTCAAAGGCCAAGACCCCTTTTATAGGCAGACTATAGTGCCAACATTGGTGAAGTAAATAGCTTGAACACTACTGTACTGTAATCATTAGATCAAGCAAATATTTTAAACGGCAATGGCTTTTGTCTGGACAAAAAAGCAATATATAAAGACATGTAATAAAACATAACATAAACTGATATATTTTACATATTTATATTTTACCTACATTGACCACCAGTTATATGAGACAAATATTGTTTTATTTAAATGTAGTTGTGTTCTGCTGTAAATGTTTACCATTCATCCGGTTGAAACTGTAAATCCAACTGTGCGCTTCACAGTGAGTGCAAATTCAAAACAAATCCCAAAACATATTATTGAATATACTGTAGCTAAATGCAGGAAGTGAATCCTCATGGAGAAACAATGCCTTTTCCACTCATTGTTGCTGTAGGCCTACAGTATTTGCAGACAATAATAACAGAGCTAAATGCAGACATTCTTGTTGGCATTATTATTAATATATTAGGATAACAGCCAAGTTATTACAATGTGCCTGTGCCATTGTGTCCTCTAATATTTGACACAAAGAGAAGGTACTGTACTGTACAGCTTGTTCCTCAACGTTTTATCAGGCTCGCAACATATTCTGTATTTGCTGATACAGTATCCATTTCTGCTATACAGAATGTATCATACTATTTGATTCCAGGTCAGGGTAGACGTGGAAATAAATGTTGCACAAAAATTGCACACACATAAAAACACACACTGTGAAAATTCATATTTGTAAAGTGACCACAAAGCTGATAAGAGTCCCTAGTTGTCTCAGCATGAACCCATTATTGTTCAAATGGAAATATAACAAGGAAATAAAGCATGTTGAATATTACCATTCCCAAATGTAACTGACATTTGCAATGTCAGCTACATTTCCCTTTAATCATTAGCATTTTCAGTATTAGATGATAGTATGAAAAAGTGAGTTTGTCTTCATATGTATCTACATGAGAGACAGCTATGTGCGTGTGTGTGTGATTGTGTGCGTAAGCATGTGCGTGTGTGTGTGTGTGTGTGTGTGTGTGTGTGTGTGTGTGTGTGTTTGTGTGTGTGCGTTGTGTTACTGTAAGCTGTGCCTAGCACAATGGGAGGTATGTATTATTGTAAGTCAAGCGCTGACTCCATATTGTCATCTGTTATTTGCTCTCCAAGGTCATCCTCCCAATGTCTCCTAAATTCTTACATCGAGTGAGGAAGGATATTGCACATAATGCTTAATCCCAGCAGAAAAAATGAAATGTTGTCAATGTTGATTTACTCACAGCCACACACACACAAAATACACCTGGTAACTAAGAGGTGTCATGTGGGGGAATGAAGCCTGTTTTTCTCCAGAGCTCGGGGGAGTGTCGTTTGTAACAGAATCAGCAAGCATCTTAAGGCCTTTCTTTCACAGTAAGTGCTAGACATTTCTTAACTACTATCAATATTACTGTAACAGTGTGCCTACATTCTGTACACACTGTACCAACACATAGAAATAGACTTGTGTGCACACACTACAATGCAATAAAAAGGGCATTTAAACTGTCGACAGGCAGTAGGCAAGTTAGGAAGTACATTTTTGAACGTAATAGTATAATAGAAGTACAATCGTTGAATGTTTTGCTGATGGGACCCTGTAGGTTAGGTACGTAATCTCCCACAGTGAGGCACAACCTCCCACTATAATCCAAAATTATACACACAGTCGCACACAGTACACATAGTGAAGGCTATGGGTTGGGTTTATAAATGCACCCCACACTTACTGTACCAGTTATGTCTGTAGTTAAATGTTATTTACGTTCGCGCGTGTGTGTGTGTATGTGTGTGTTTGCGAGAGCGTGTGTATGTGTGTGCGTGTGTGTGAGTGTGCGTATGCATGTGTGTGTGCGTGTGAGTTGCATGCATCTGTGTCTTATTTTAAGTGCCTGTCAGTCCTTGCACAGCATCACTTTACAGTGATGTGCTAAATTGTGCACAGATGAAGACTTGCAGTGTCTATGCACAGAGACACAGAGACAGAATTACGCACCGGACTTTCCAACAACAGCTGCACCTCCAGTTATAGCATCCACTGCCTCAGTGTACAACAGGCGCTAAAGTGACATCGGACACATACAGTAAATAGCCAGTCATATCATTTATCTGATGATTGATGATTTACCAGTACGATGCTGGCCTCAACTGTGGAATCTAGAATGGCACGTTCTGAGAAATTAATTTGTTCTATCGCTGAAGATTAACAGTGCCTGGTTTGCCCCAGTACTTTAGATGCACATCTTGACCTATAACAAAGTGTTTCTTGGACATGATAAGGAAACCACGATCTAAAAACAATTATCTTACAATAGATAAAAGGCATATTCAACCTTGAACTGATATACATTCAAGTACCCACTTGAATGCTATGTACCAAGAACTAACCTATAGGAAGAAATCATGTCTGTTTACATTCACTACTGATTTGCCATAGCGGTTTACATATTCTTCATGTATTTCTTTAGATCCCCAGGGCACAAACATAAATAATGACTACAGTAGCCAGTGTCCACAGCTATTCTACAGATGTCTGTAACCAGAATTCAGATGCACATCTGAGCATGGATTAACGTGATCAACAGCAAAGCACTGTGGGAAACAGACAGACATGCACACTCCAGTATGGTCTATCTACATTTAAAACAAAAAGACTAGTTCACAGTGGACAGCTGGACACACGTACATAATGGAATATAATAAACTAGAATATAATTTAATAAACTAGAATACAATAGAATAGGAGAAACTATAATAAACTAGAATATATTAGAATAGAATAGAATAGAATAGAATAGAATAGAATAGTGCATTATGGGCACTTGTGGTATGAACTCATGGGATTCTAGTTAATGCATTCTAGACTGCAGGTATTGCCATGTTACTGATACTGCCTGTTAGAGCTACATTCCAACACCATGAGTTCCAACGGTGCTTTACCAGTAAATGTGAAAGTCTACTTGGCGAAAAGGAGAGCGATTATGTCATTTCCAGGAAGTGGAGGTTGTGATGGTAACTGGCAGAAAATGGGTGAGGGTCAAACAGCTGAAAAAAGACCTCAGACAGTAAATTGGGTGGGTCTGCAGTTTTCATCAAGTGTACAATTATTCATATTTCATCTTTTTTTCTACGTTGTCCTATGGAAGGCAGTTACACACAAAGAAATAACATTGTATCTCTTAATTATTCATTATTATGTATTGTATTGTTTGTGTCCATATTTAACACCACCACTTCATTGGGAATATTTACCTGAACCGTGTGTGTGTGTGTGCGTGCGTGCGTACCTGCGTGTGTGTGTGTGTGTGTGTGCGTGCATGTGCATGTGTGTGTTACATCACATGCTCCTTTCATGAAGTCACCAGCCAGTCAAAAGGGCTGCTGTCTTCATGGTGGAGACGAGAAATGAGCATGAAGCATAAGATGATATCTGCAGTCAGTCTTTACCCAGAGAGCCGCTGGGGCAGCTACCGGCCTGCTGGTGATGGTGATGTGATGGGACCGTAGCACTATAATGGATGTGAACCATCTATTGCGCTAACTAGCCTGGCTAAACCTCTAGCCAGTCCAGTGCCAGGAGCCAGACGATCACCAGCTTTTAGAATTGTCCCAGCGGTCAATTCTAACCGCTAATGCCCAACACAACGGCCCCCTAATGCCAAGTGATTATGGTGTGCTGCTTTTGCACATTTGTTGCCTGAAAAGAGAGAAAGATCCCTGGGGCCAGTGCGTTGGGTCCCTGCTCAAAGGGCCAGCCTGATGAACTCAGCAGAAACACAACTGACCTCAAAGCCAGCCTAAGCCACCAATCTCTATGTGGGCACTGCTGGGGCCTTCTGTTGGGTCAGGGAACTCAGGGCTGAGCGGGGTGTGGATGTAGTGGGATGCGTATACGGTGTTGGGATTTACACTGCTCTGTTCTGGAGCCTCTGTTTCCCATTCACACCACAGACGTGATGCAAAATAGGAAGAATGTATTTGCTGCATACATATAAAACATTCAGTATAGAATGTGAATGGATGGCATGGTCAGCTAAAAAAGGGGGTCGTCTTGTGTTTAGTCTGCCTTTTCTTGAAGTTACTGTCCATGTGACTTGTCCCTCCAAAGATTGCCCAGGTTGAAACCACAAATATTAGCACAAAGTACAAAGATGTGGCTTTGGTTTGAACTGACATTAGAGGCATTAGAGCTTATAGTGCACCGGCCCTACTCTGTCCTGTACAGCATTACAGCATTGTGGGTATTAGTGTCTCTGGTATCATATGCATACAGTACACACTATACATTCATTCATCCTCTGCTTCTAAACTGCTCCTCTGCACAGCCAACAGGCAACAAAATGAGACCAGATCTTATCGGCCTCCGTTTGCCTAAAGCTCTGGTGTCACATGTGGCCTCCTGTGTGAAACAAGTGCTACAGGTCTAACCATGTGACATGTATAGTAAACAGCATATGGAAATGAATGAAGAGCCACAGCAGGGTCTATAAGGAAAGCAGCAGTCTACACAGTAGTAGACTACACAGTGTACTGTACTCATTATAGCCCCTCTAGCCAATGGAGTGTCACATTCACCAATAGTATATTTTGATATAATGTTAATTATATAATTATGTAGGCATTATGTGGGCATAATGTGTATTATGCATACGCCATTACAGTGTGAAACACACTATATAATGAATAGCTGTGAAAAATAAATGCATAATAGATCACTTAAAGGTCATCACACACCTGTAAACATAAAGTACATAAAGTAAATAAATTAGAAATACTGCAATTATAAATTAATTGTTAACCATTTATAGGCCACTATAGACTATAGATAATTCAGCACATATTAGCGACAGATATATAAATATTTCTAATAAATATAATTATATTGTCTATATCACGTCTGTTTCTTGTTTCTCTGGCTCTCCTTCTGTTCCGTGTGTCACTGTTCCTGACCCTCCGGTTACTTCCTGGTTTCTTGGTTGATTGAATGTTGCATTGGTTCCACCTGTTGATTTTCAACTGAACATTTTTGTTTTTCGACCAATGGTGTTTCCCCTGCTTTGTTTCCCTACTTAAACCAATGTGTCTAATGATGTTGGCCTGCATTTCTTCAAGTGTAGCCTTGTGTTTGGGTCCAGTTCATATTGCAGCATTTATAAATGAATTGTAAACTTGTAAAGCAATATTTTTAAGTTATCTACTGCTATCTAATGCTACAGTAAGACTTATCGTGTGGGGGCACATGGACAAAAACATGAAACAAAGTCACTACTAGGTTTCCTGAGACAGCATGTGAGCTGATACTTGAGTATCACTTGCAAATATTGTGTTAATTTGGAATTGTGTAAAAGTCAGCGCTTATTCAAATTCCTTGCACAACCCCAGTACTCAACTCATAAGAGTGATTCTGATTCTTATTGAAATACAACTTTCCCACAAAAAAATATTCACCTAACTCAAGACTATAGGCTACTGTCAAGACAAATATTACAGCTTATGGGAACAAATTTGTATATGGCCCCATTGCCGTCCATTAACTCTGCACAGATAATTAAATATGCATATCATTAATTACTTCATTAATTGAGTACATGGTACTTTTAGTATTTAGGCTAACTTCCGGGAACTATTTTGAGGCTCCGTTGCTGTGGAAAACGGTCTATTGGAGTGAACGGAGAATGGCACGACTCTTTCTATACATGGCTCTGGCTTGGGAGTGAACAGAGATGGCACAACTCTTTCTATACACGGCTCTGCTTTGGGAGTGAATGGAGATGGCGCGACTCTTTCTATACATGCTCTGGCTAGAAGGTTGTTATTAGCTGCGTTGCCATGCTGCTATTTAGTCAGTGTGTAAATGTGCAAGGGCAGCAATCTCATGGGAAGGTCAGGCTGTGAAACACACTAGGACTCATTTACTACCCGTTGGTGTGAATCATGGAAGCTACTGTATCTACAGTAGCTACTAGACAGACAAATAGATAGTCACTAACATGGCAGCCATTGGCTATGCTTTCATGCACACATTATTACGGTTTTTGCCCTTTTTCTGAAAATGACAATATTCCTGCTGTGTTTACATGTTTGTTTACATGCAGCTGTATTACAATTTACTGTATACGTCTTAAAGCTTTGAATAAATAAATAACTTCATTTAAATAACTTACTCACCTTACAGAGGAATTTCCCTACTTTTCAAACTGAATTAATGTTATAAAATATGGATAAATGGAACGGCTGTGCTATTTTGCTTATTCAACAAACAATAGCAAAACATATCTTACCGTAAGTAGGCAAGAGACCCGATGCCATAAAATGCAGTAAAAACCCCACTTGAGATTCATATTCTGTGCTCCTAAAACCCGATTAATATTGGCATATCCCATGTGTCAATCAGAAAATGTGAAATTCTGAAAAAGGTCTAATTTGGAATATCCAAACGGAATATACCATTTACACTTATACATTTATCAAATTTGGAATATTGCCATAGTCAGAATAATAAAGGAATACTAGTTATGTTAACATAACATAACATTGCACTCTGTTTTCCTTGGAGGTTGAAACCAGCAATACAAATGCCTCTATAGTTCAGCCACATGCACCTTTGTGCAAAGCTATGTCAAAGCAAGTTACATTATGCTAGTTTTACTATCCTTGATGTGTAAGTTTGGGAAACACAGTTTGTCTTACTGTACTGAACAGCTCACCAAACATTGAGGAAGCCTTGTAGCTTCAGACAACCAATCAAAACTGACCTCACAGCTCTATTTAGTTGTACATTCTAAAACCCTTACTCTCACTTAAAGCCATGGAGGCTACACACACTCAACTGAAACCCAATGCACACAGTTGCAATCCAGCAATCATACTGTAAACACCCCCTCTGCTCCCTTGAAGGATGGGTTAAATGCAGAGAACAAATATCACTACATGTGACAATAAAAGCACCTTTACTTTACAGTTACCCAGTGCATCCCATGTGTGCGTGTGTTCATGAACCTCAGCAGTGCGTACGGCGGACTAAAAGCACACAAAACACGGTGTGACGTCTTCGAAGGCCGTGAGATAATACACATGACACTGCCACCGATAGGGGCTGAGATATTGATTTAAAAAGCTGCAGCTCTAAAATTAGATTCCTGTGCATCCCGATTGGCCATCAAGCGTCCCCGCCCCTCGCTAATCTAAACCAATCGGCTGGACGCTGCGTAAAGATGGACAGCTCCTGGACAACAAGGCTCTGCTAACAGCACTGAGGGGGCCCCAAGGCTTGACCCGCCCCCGCTCTCTCGATCCATCCTCTCTCCCTCCCTCCCCCGCGCACCCCCTCCTCCCCCTCTCTCCCTGATAACACAAGCATTCCTCAGCTCGTTCCCTGCCTTGCCGCGAGCCTCTCCCTCGGTTCCAGGGGAGTGTGTGGAATGCTGGACAGGAGAGGCCAGGCGGCTGGTGAGGAAATGAACACTATTATAAGGCCGAGTGTGTGTGTGTGTGTGTGTGTGTGTGTGTGTGCGTGCCTGCCTGCCTGCCTGCCTGCCTGCCTGCCTGCCTGCCTGCGTGGGTCCTGGAGGTTAAAGCACCTGCATTCCCTCAGAAGGGGTACAAGACACGCACACACTCACACACACACACACACACATATACACAAACGCACAAACGCACACACACACACACACACACACACACACACACACACACACACACACAAACACACACACGCACACACACACACACGCACATGCAAAGTAAATTCCATACAATGTGAAAATCCCCTGCAAGCTTCTCACCACCAGCGGCTACCGTATTCATGTTAGTGGATCAGAGAGGCTATAGTAGATGATGAGAACGGCCAGGTCAGATAAACACAGAGACACAGAGTGTTAAATAAATATCAACCAAATACAGGGGACAAGAAGGAACGATATAGTCAACATTTCCATGATGTAGTGGACATGCTGTGTACACTATGTGGGAGCTGCTGTCTTATTGGACTAGCTATCTCCCCTTATCTCCCACAGCTGCTCACACATAAAATTAGACTTCAAATTCCAGTAATGTCTGCGGTATACGGCTTAGCCAATTTCCACTGAACAAAAGGTGAGACGAGAAGGATAACCAGAGAATCCTCTTAAAGATCGTGGACAGAATGAGGTGAGCAACCAACCCAGGCAAACATAAAAGGGGGGAATAATTCAAACCAAATCTTAACACTAATGCTGACAAAGCAAAGTGAGAAGGAACACTTTGTTCTGATTGGGTGTGACACCAAACAAGTGACAAGTACAGGGAGGAATGGGAAAAAAGGACGAGGAGAAAAACAAATCAGACAGACTGATATACGGCACTGCGGTGGAGCCAGGCCTGGGCCGTAAATCTCCCTGGCCTCTTCCATACGTCTGGAAACCAATTCTCTTCACCGGTTGACTCGCTATATTTATGGGTGCCCATTAGGGACAAACCACCAAAGGTTGTGATGACAGAGTTGATGACCCCAGTTCAGTTTCTCAGGGGACACCCATAGAGTAGGAAGGGGAGGGGCCACAGATAGATCCAGCTATCCCAAGAGGTTTAAAAACTATCTCCAGTTAGTTAGAAACGCTCAAGCTACAAATCTTTCAACCCTGAAGATGATTCAACTCTTGAGAGGCCTTGACCCTCTCTATTACCGTAGGACATAGCCGTTCTCAAACCGCAAGTTTGCTAATAAACGGCTAATATATAGCCTATACATCAACGTCTGCGTTTTTATCCTGCGTGATATCTATTGCTTTACTCAACGTGTGAGTCATGCGCATGTGACGTCGATAATGAGACACACCTCTTCACGGGGGAGAATAAGGGAGGATCTGTGCTGACATCATCACATTTACAGTTGCTGCGTCCTCATTGTGACCCAACCTTCAGCATTGTTTAGCTTCATCCCTGCTCATCTTTCTGTGTGTGTGTGTGTGTGAATGTGTGTGTGTGTGTGTGTGTGTGTGTGCATTTCCTCATTACGATTTGTAATTACTGGTCCACATCACACACAATAGCATATAAAGCACACTAGCTGTATAGAGAGCTATGCCTATTTACTTTTGCAGGCCATGCGTGAAACCAGGCTGAAGACTATTTATCTAGCAGACCTCAGTCTGCAAATCTTTGTGTTATTTCTACTGGTAAATCCCTTGGTCTGTGTTTCCACCTGCATGCATCAGTACCTGCTTCAGGACTAAGGAGCCTGAGTGACTTTATTAAAAGCAAACAAGGCTAGAGGAGGCAGGGATATGAGGACGCTTATCCACAGGCAGACCTGGCGAGTCTCTAGGGGAGGGGGGGTGTTTCAACAGAACATGAGCTAGGAATATACTACATACCTACCTAACTTCAGATTTTAACTTCATGTATACAGTATTGAGGCTGTTTTAACTTCATAGTTTAACTTCATGTATACAGTATTGAGGCTGTTTTAACTTCATATTTTAACTTCATGCATACAGTATTGAGGCTGTTTTGACTTCATGTTTTAACTTCATGTTTTAACTTCATGCATACAGTATTGAGGCTGTTTTGACTTCATGTTTTAACTTCATGTATACCACTGGGCTGTTTTAACTTCATATTTTAACTTCATGCATACAGTACTGAGGCTGTTTTGACTTCATATTTTAACTTCATGCATACAGTATTGAGGCTGTTTTAACTTGATGATGAAGACAACGCCACAGAATACTGTGTCGAGTATAATGTGTGTGTGTGTGTGTGTGTGTGTGTGTGTGTGTGTGTGTGTGTGTGTGTGTGTGTGTGTGTGTCTGTGTTAAGATAACATCATGGGAGTTCTGGTCCGGAGAAAAGTTGCTTATTAATTACTGTAAACATAATACATGTATACTACACTCACCTCGACACACTTCATGTATATACTACAGTGTAGGTACTGTCCACCTTTATATCTGCTTTTTAATTGTGCAAATATCTTATCAGCTAATCATATGTCAGCAACCTTGAGGTTGAGTCACTATTTAAGATGACGAGTACACCTTGCACTTTAATGCATCCTACGTAATCATGCTGGTTTACTGGCTGCCCGTGTGCAATGCATTACTAATGAATAGGCATGATGTAAGCATGTATACTGTATAATAACTATAATTTATAATTCTAATTATTATTATCATTTATAATTATATGTAAAGTATTAACTACATGTATAATAATGTACAGTATGTAATATCTAAGAGTCTCTCATCTAAGGAAATAGAAAGGAAATAGAAAATAACGGTTATTTAAGGAACCTCCCTAAACACTTTCCCATAAAACACGTACACTTACAGCATACACCGTAATCTCCTCACCTCCTCTTTGATGCAGCAATGACCTGCTAGAATGTGACACTATCTCACAAATATGAGCAGGCACTCTAAGCAGGCGATTCCTCACTCTGTCCCTACTGTACACATTGCTGTAAACACACTCTCTCAAGGCCTATCTCAGTTCTTGTAGGTACCAATTACATGTCTATAAATGCTGTCATTCAAATATATTTTCACAATTCCTTTTCCCACATGTTTCTTCACAAGGTCTTACACTGTCTCATATGCACATAGATCCAACACTTCGCTTGCAGAGGGGTCCCCTGTGTAGCTTGTTTACAATGTTGAGTTTGCTTAATTAAATCTTTGCAGGAACAACTTAGATACCTGTATCACACAGTATACTGTAACTCTATGCACAGTGGGCTGGGTCCCGGTAGACATATTTTAGTTTTATAAATGTGAATTGCATTTAATTATTCATATTTACCATGACCTACCATGATCTACCATGAGCTATGATCAAGAACATTATATATAATTAAAGAGGTCCATTTATTGTGAATGTCCCTGATCTATTTTCATTTCCCTCTCTCTCAACATCAAAGACACATTTCTTAAATAGTTGGCTCCCAAAGGTTTTAAACTGAAAATAAATATGAAAAGAGATATTTAAAAACTAAGTTACACTTGGATTAAGAATTTAGATTTAGAGATACACAGAGGCATGGTTAACACTTTTCAAATTAAATTAAATTCAACTTTTAAGATCAAATCCATGTCATTCCTTTGGGTAGTGAGTAATGCAGTTCACATGAGCAGCGCTAAGGAATTCTATGGTGTAACTCTGCCCTCTGCAGGAAAAAGTTTGTTAACAAATATTTTTTTTTATAAAGTCAACTGGAGCCCTGAGTGCGTTGGACATACAAGCATCACTGAAGCATATAGTGCACCCACCCCTCCTCCCATTTTCCAAGTCCATCAAACCAAATAAATTCATAAGTATGCCCTGAGGTTTATAAAGTATATAAAATACAGCAAGTCAGAGAATTAAAAGCTAAAATCAGTAAATTCAATAATGCGTTTCAATAAACCCATTTTAGCCAATTTCCCACAGGATGGTCTAGTGGTCTGGTTGTTGGGTTCCCAGCTGGAAGGTCATGGTATTAAACCCCGGTGTTGATGTACCTCTAAACATCCTTGAGTAAGATGCCTAACCCCCTACCCCCCCCAATTGGTGTAGCAATCACCATTGGTGTATGGGTGAATGTGAGGCAAAAAAAGTTATTTGGTCCATTTATTCTGATATACAAAAATCTGAAGAAAGATTAACAGCACAGTTAAAAGTTTAGTCAGCTAATGTAATCTTAACATAAAATTAAATACAGTATCTCCTTGCATTTCGCTAGCTTCCCCTTCTCTGTGCACGTTGAAAAAATAATCTGATACTTCTGCACAGCCCTGGCTCTGTAAATAGTAACATAAACAAAGTGGCGAACACCGCTTGTATCAACAAAGTCGTAGCACTCTAGCCTGCTCTCAGCTCAATTTATTTAACTGAGATTATTGTCTGGGAACCCTGATCACATTAGTGTTCATTCGCACAGCCACACTGCTGGCGGCCCAATCAGAGTGGGCTAGTGAGATTACGTTGAAGTCAAGAATGTTTGGAAATAGCGGTAGATCAAAACCACTGTAGCAACGCCGATTGGTTCAGCGCTGTCCAATAGTTTCACAATAAACCAGTGGTCTATGCCCAGTAGGAGGATGCGTCTGCGAACACTTCCCAATGGAGCGTGGCCAGATCTATTCACAAAGTGAATATGGTCTGGTTACATCAGGCTAGCACTACGCTTTGTTTCACAATGCATTTCGACGTGAGCCACCGCCACGGAGAACAGCAGAGCGATACTGTTTTGATTTGAGCTCGAAGTTAACAAGAATGACTTTAATTAAATAATGTCCTACACATTTGTAATGGTTAATTAACATTTAGCCCCACATTTTGATCTACCCCCACTCCATAGTAGTATCTTTGGCTGGTGTCTACTATATACAGTAGTAGGCAAAAAGCAGTACGTCACAATTAGTAGTATGTCCGAATACTCAGTAAGCAGTTGGTAGTAGTCGAGTGGCGTACTACCTCCGTAGTGTACAAACGTTCCACACTAGGCTATCACATAAGTCAGTTGGGCACTATCCAGAAAAAAAATCGAAGAAGAGAAATAGCGGTAAATAAAAGATAACATGACGGGAGCAAGCAGCGAAGGTACGGCGATGTAAAATTTAAGTATCATAATCATAATATCACTCCAAAGTGAAGACAATTTAATATGAGTAGATATAAAGTCGTTTTTTTAAAAATATAATATCGCTATTGACGTGAGTTTTCGCAGCAAACATCCGGGTCAAAGGACAGGTCTCTACTACTCGCTCGCTCGCTACTCATAGAACGTACTAGACTAACGGTTGGGTAGTACATGTAGGTACTTCACCAAAGGTAGTCTATACTGAGTATTCTGATGCAGCCTTAGTAAATACTTAAAAGTAGTAGCTAATAAAAATTGCCTGTCAAAACTGTCATCTTGTTTTTATTCTATTTATCTTGTATTTTGATTTACTAAAAACAATGCTCACACTCCTCATCCTTAAATAATAAAAACAGTCCGTCGGTGAGTGGTACAGACCATTTCTCCTCAACCAAAGTGCGAGTAGCATTCATCCCTCAGCAGGCTACATCCTGAAATAGAAACCTTGATCCTAATGGTGCACAGCACAGCCCCTGGCTGCTGATAACTCCATCCTGAGGACCCCCTAGATATCAGGCAAATAGCCTTCCTTAGATAAACACACGGCCGTCGGCTGTGATGGAGCCATTTGTCATTTGTTGTGTACTCCCTCACTTTGCTTGGCCTCTCTCAGCTGAGAGACACTGGCATCACAGCCTCCCCAGAGGTTTCACGTTTCTGGTGGTCAATTTAGTTCAGAAGGGAAAATAAAAGTCAAATGTGAAATGAGACCTGGAGGTGCCTGCAAGGTGTGTGTGTGTGTGTGTGTGTGTGTGTGTGTGTGTGTGTGTGTGTGGGCGCGTGTGCGTGTGCGCGTGCGCGTGCATGCGTGTGTATACGCTGACACGCACATACACACGAGCACTGAAGAGACCTTTGTGTAGAAGTGACTGTTCCTGAAGAAATTAATATGACACAGACAGTGAGAAAATCACTAGGGATAAGGTTTTAATTTGATTATAAATATATTTCCATGAACTCTAAAGAAACAAAAGTATTGTATTCATAATTGCTAAAAAAACCACCATGTCTATGCCAAAAAGGTATTTGTACTATATGATACAAATAATAAGATGCAATGGTAACATGCTTTCTACAATAATATACTGTTCCTTATTGTACAGTATACTGTATGCAATTCATCTATACTTTCCTTGAGCACACTGTGGCTGGAGGAGACAACACATACTGTATGGTTGCGCTAAGCATAGCACCTTTAACATAACGCAACATGGCACACAACTGGACAGCTGCTCAGAAAAACTTCCCATCCACAGTACATTTAACCTATGTATGCACAGCCCCTTCAACCTCGTGATTCTGGGCAGGAAATTGCGTTGCCATGGAAACAGGGGATAGGGCCTCAATTCTGAGCAGTAGAAAATCCATTCTGTCTAGCTAGACATGGCTGCCATACTGTACCTCCTGCCTGCTGATAAGTCTACTGCACATCTTACCTAGATATGATCAGAATGAATCATTCGTCATCAATATAGTTATTACCAGAGACAGGGTAATATATGCGGTATGAAAGTAATCTTATTTATTATATCATTTCAGGGGGCACACCTACATCAATATGTCCCTTATTGTAGCCATCATATATTATATTACGCTGACCTGCGGTCCGAACTCTGTTCTCCTGTGTTTTTTTCATCCTGCCATTTGCTCCTTACATGTTATTTTACTGGCACCGCTCGTATTGCCTTCGGGTGGTTTCTTTTTCCTATGCCATGCATCCTGCTCCCCTCTGCTTCCGGGTGGAGAACTGCTGATCCACGGGCTGCCTAATGTGACCGATCGATACCGCTCGGAGGACAGAGGGCTCGCTGACTGTATATGAACACAAGAACACACTACTGCAATGTATCAGCCCCTATGCAGCCAGGCAGCTCTTTATAAGGCAAATGGTCACTCATATGACACACACACACACACACACACACACACACACACACACACACACACACAAACTCACACATACAGCAAAGACTGATTGTATAATTTCACACATGCCATTTCAAACAAGACCTCTGTTAAATACGTCTTGTCACTTGCAGGGGACTGCTGGTGGAGGTGATAGATCACTGCTACATCTATCTATAGAACGGCCATTGATCCTGAATGTCCTTCCTTTCCTGACATTACAAACGCACCACACTGCACAAACACTTCCGTCCAGAGAGTATGTGTCTTTATTTAAACACCCCTGTTAAAGATGACATTGTATTTTAACGTTTATTAAAACACTTATGTCTAGGCCTATAGATGTCCTTCTTGTTAATGGACAATGGAATTACAGTAATACATGCATATCAAGCTAAACAGATTCTTTTGTTGAATATTTCAAAGCTGTTGCTTGGAAATGGCTCGTGGGCGACATGAATGTGGAGCACTGGATGTACAGTATAATGTATATTGAAAAGCTCCAATGTACCTGACCTCAGGAACAAGTCTTTAATTCCAGAAGCCAGGAGGTGGCACTTCATCATACCTGACTCGTGTCAGGTATGGATCATCATGGATCATCAAGGTCAGGGTCTCACCATTGATCATTTCATTCAATAACATTTACAGAAGAGTACTTCTCTTCATTATCAGATGGGGACAATGCATCTGCTGTTACTCTGCCATGCAGTTTAGAACCCCTTTTTTGTAGGACATTTTCACATTACATTTTATTACTCTAACTGACACGTTCATGATAAACTTGCATTTATCAACGAGTTACTGCCCCTAGAGGAAGTTGGTAGTACAGCAGGATGAGCTGTGTTTACTCCACCTCCTTTAGTGGTCAGCCAAGATGTTGTTAGTTCAATTTATAGTACATGGATTTCTTACATAACTTATCACTATATGACCCTCCCATACTCATTATCTTAAAGATACATTTAACGTACATATCATCAATTTATTATGACACTAATGTACACAATCCATGTTGTCATTAGCAGAAAACTGTGTGGTTTATAATACATCAAAGTGTCTTGTGACTTAAACATACTTGCTTGAGCAGGTGCACCTCAAACACATAAAGAAATCGTTTGTTTAGAGCTGCATTTCCAGGTAAGACAAATCATTTGCATGTGCAAGTGAATTTCATAGCATCCGAGAATGAGTTATACGTTGGGTCCAGACTCTCCCATCTAGAGAATATATTAATTTGATCTGTACTCTCCATTACACAGCCTTCTCTCATCACTCTAACAGGCCATCCGAGTCATAACTCCCAGCCCTCCCACCCATCCATCACTCCACCCTATGTCCTCTCTCTCTCTCTAACTCTCTCTCTCTCTCTCCCTCTCTCTCTGACACCATTCCAGCAGAGAGGCTTGTCCCACTGAAAACTCACAGTAAATAGACAGGCTCATAGCAACAGAGAGACTAAAGTGAAAACCATTTCATATTCTCTTATTGTGAGTTATATGATTTACTATTTGTGTAAAAGTGCAGTTTGAGAGATACTGGTGGTGTGCACAGTGCAGGTAGCTCGCCAGTTGCAATGTACGGCTCCCCAGATGGAGTTGTGATAACAATTCCTCTGGCATGCCAGGTTACAGGATAGATACAGGATACCTACAATACATCAGTTGAGTCGATTGTGTGTGTGTGTGTGTGTGTGTGTGTGTGTGTGTGTGTGTGTTGTTTATAAATACATCTGGTTCACATTAGTTGATCTGATGAATGAAAATAAAGATATATGTGAATACTGGTATCTCAAACTGTGCACTCTCTCTCTCTCTCTCTCTCTCTCTCTCTCTCTCTCTCTCTCTCTCTCTCTCTCTCTCTCTCTCTCTGTCTCTCTC
>JAODLL010024002.1:0-11087 GCA_026546735.1 Forbesichthys agassizii
ATATGGATATGAAAATAAAAATAAACACTTAAAATAATATTTATTAAACGATTTAAGTGGAATGCACTTTCACCCCTGCTACACAAAGGTCTCCAAAATTGTCATAAATGAAAGCCAAAGGTTATACACCTACTCTATATAATGATATATGAACGGGGGTTAAACTGCTAGGATATTGCTGAAAGCATAAGCTAGCATAACCATAGCCTTTGGGCAGGGTAGTGGATGGATGGAGACATCGTCTCGTGGGGGGGGGGAATGAATGGACGATGATGCCTCCAGCTGGTTGGGATGTCTGCAGCCTCTAAGGAATACAATGGCGCACATGATCGGCCATGCCGGGACTGTATTGTACCTTTAACTGTGTGTGTGTAGCTGTGCGAGAAGAGCAGAACATCCCCTCACCCCGCCTCCAGACAGATCCAGTTGGACCTGCATCGAACGCTGATAACCAATCAGCATTTCTCCTCACCGTCTAGCCCCGCTCTCCAAAAGCTACAGCGCATTTTATTAGCCTTTTCCTGGCAGAACCCTGCTATTGGCTACTGCCAGGGACTCAACAGGTACATATGCACAAGGTACATGCAGTTTGTACCAGTGACACATGACTTATGACATATTTTGATGCACTTTCCCTTTTTCACATTTGATCAATATATTGTGCAACAGTACTGATGAAGGCTGTGTGTGTGTGTACGTTGCCTGGTCCTTAAGGTTGGCAGCCATTGCTCTCCTTATCCTCCAGACAGAAGAAGATGCCTTCTGGTGCCTGGTGGCTGTGGTGGAGAGCATCATGCCCCAGGACTACTACACCCAGAACCTGGTGGCCTCTCAGGTGAGCATGCCACGTCCATGGCCAACACACGCCCACGTCGAGCAGAGCCAAGGCCATTCACCAGCTGATCTCATATAGCGGAGAGATCAGCCAATCGCTGCCTTAACATGCATTGGCTAAATCATCCAGGGCGCCTTCTTTAAGATGGCTAAGCCCCTTGGCAATCCCACCTTCTCCTCAAGCCCCTCCTATTCAGCTGTCTGTGTTAATCGAAGTCATCTCGATGCTTGTTACGTTCTCTACCCTGTGGGGAACAACTATGAATAAACATGGTCAAACATCTGAAGAAGACGCAATCTAGTAGCCTACCTGAACAGACAATGAGAAATAGTACAGCGGCACACATGGACACAAGGTCACGGAGCTCTTTAGTACGACCCATTCTACTGCAAATGCTGGATTGTGCTCCAATAGCTCTCCAGTATCACTGGCTCCATCTTTAAGGGTATTCCCCCAACTGTTTTGGACAGGTGTTTAAATATGTAGAAATATCAACCTGTTGTGTCTACTGGCAGGCCGACCAACAGGTTCTGAAGGACTTCATGGTGGAGAAACTTCCGCGGCTGGCGTCTCACTTCGAGGAGCACAACATCGACGTGTCGCTCTTCACCTTCAACTGGTTCCTGGTGGTGTTTGTGGACAGTCTGCCCAGTGACATCCTGTTCCGTGTCTGGGATGCCTTCCTTTACGAAGGCACCAAGGTACAACTTGTCCTGCTGCACGGGTATTTTAGTGGGCGCGGTCGACCTTGACATGCAGTTCTCTCCTCAGGTAATTTTCCGCTATGCTCTGGCACTGTTTAAATACAAAGAGGATGACATCCTGAAGATCCACGACAGCTTTGAGATCTGCCAGTACCTGCGTTTCTTCCCCAAGACGATCGCCGATGGCAGGTATGAGAGATCAGTGTCCGTACAACAACCGGAAAGGTCTAATTTGGCAATTTGTTTTAATGTAATTGTAGGATTTACAACATTTAGCCAGATGTTTGGTTAGTTTTCAGTGTTTAGTTAATTCAACAGCCAACCAATCAGTGATCAGTGTCTGTCTTTGAAGCAAACTGACACACACACACATTGACTCACCTTACATTATACCTCTTGTCTACAGGAAGCTGACCAGCATCGCCTTCAGTGAGATGAACCCCTTCCCTGGCAGACTGCTGAGGAACCGTCGTGCACTTCACCTGGAACGCCTGCAGGGGGAGCTCAAGGAACTGGAGGAACAGCAAAGGCAGTTTGTGACGGAGAGCACTGAATTCAAAGACAAAGACCTGAGCACCATGGTCAGTGAGGATGATGATGAACCTTAATGGTGAAGAAACCTTCCAACCAGGCCGTCTGGATGTAACGGAAGTATTTATCACAAGGGCAGACTTGCTGTTTTGCCTTTAATCACCTGTCTGGATCACTTGGAAAGACTCATACGTCTTGCCCCGTTACTGAGCGGTTGCAGGTTTGACGCCTGTCTGTCTTGAGGGTACATTTTAGCTTTGTGTAAATAGTAAGCTCTTCTGGCTGAAGCAAAAATCCCGCCCATTTTTGCCTGTCCTCAAATAACAGTTGATCATTTTTTGAATCTGACAGAAACTCCGTTAACGGTCTGTTTTGCAGTTATAGCCTGCCATGTTGTTTTGATAGATAGGTGAAAGGAGCTTGGGTTCGGTCAGTTCTTCTCATGGACTAGTTCTTATTTGCAGCAGGTCATCCGTTTTATTGTAACCTTTGGTGGACCTCAACCAGCCAGATGTTCCGTAACCTAGGAGATAGCAGGGGCCTCCCTTGATCCAGGACATGAACTGGTTTCATGAGCATTGAACACATTGGGTACATACATGTGAATATTATGAACATAGCATAAATGACAACATCCTTTAAACCTTACTAGAATCAGAGCTATACCCTAGGCTGCCTATAGGGGTCACCACTTCTTTTCTCTACAGCACAATGGGCTCACCATTGTCACACCATGCCCTCCACCTTCCTTCCAAACACACACAAAATGTTAACACTATTAAGACCGAAATTTGGGGTTCTGGGGTGCTAGTGTATAACAGAATTTAGGAATGTACCTTTAAGAATGTAGCTAGTTTTTCTTCTGTTGAATCTTTGCCCCTTCACTAACATTGAATGACATTTTCTTGCTAGCAGTACCTTAACATTTGAATGAAGCGTGAATTGTCAATATGCTGACACTGAAAAATACTAAAGTACAGGTAATGTGATTGTGATAGTTTTTTAAAATAGTTTTTATTTTGGTTAGCAAAGTTACATTGCATCTACTACGTTATTGCAATACATTCGTCTGATGTAAATAGTACAGAATGTTACTCAAAACTCAGTATTCTCTATTTGTCATGTCTGTAAGGTATTTTCTGAATTTGTTTTTTCCTATACATTTTATACATAAATATTTTTATAATTTTCATGTCTACACTTTTTAATAACCCAGTAGTACAAAAAGAAACAAGGTACAAGTTCAATTTTGTTTTTATTATCTTAGAAAAAAAGAAAAGAAACAAATATACATAAGAAATTATAAATATAAAAAATAAGAGCATCGTAATCCTATGTTACAAACATATTACTGCAGGGAGAAACTCAAAAGCTACTTCGTCAGACCAAACCTAATTTTAAGTCACTCCCTTATTAAAAGGTGTAGAAACAATATTCCCTCAGCCAACAAATAGTTCAGGACTAATCCAATTGCTCCGTCAGTGCTGTCGATTTTGACGCTGTGTCAAAATGAATCAGCCATGTCCACAACCTAGGGAGATGGGCTGAAACATCGACGTGCGCGTTGTCTAGCAGTTTTTAATCTCACCAGCTGATTATAACGGGCTACTAACAACCAATATAAAAACTTTAAAACATGTAATGCCATGACAATAGAACCTGGGAGAATTTTGCAAAAAGACCAGTGTGAAGAGATATTTATTCCTAAATACTATATTTAAATTGAACAAAACCCTAAATCCTTTTAGCATGTTTAAACCTACTCTTCTGCTATTCTTAGCAGGGTTGACTTATGGGCTTGAAAACATGTAACTTCAAGATTCAAGAGGTTCAATACTGCCTTGTTTCAGTGGTCAAATATCTTAACTCAGTTCCCGGGGGATTGTTCGTTAACATCAGAAAATTAAGTTACTTAATTTAATGTTCACAGATCAATTCAGCCTAGTGGTTTTTCTGGGAGCATTTAGCGGGTTTAGCTAGAAGCTTTATTCTGTCATGTGAGGCATTTTCTGTAAGGTAATAGTGACCCTTTGCACCACTTAACAAGTAACAAAAAGTCTCTTAAGTTATAACATTTTCATGATCTAGAAATACTTAACAGCTACAATCTTTTATAGTGCAATTCATAACATGCTTTGCACATTAGGAGTCCTGTGGCAAATTTACTCCAACACACATGCTCCTAATATTTCAGAGCTAAATAATCTTGTTTAAGGTCTATGTATTCCTGGAGAGAAGCATAGCAACTACACGTTTTAGTCCAAAACAATACATAACTATTTGAGCAAAATTTTATATCTTGAAATTGCTCATTCCATCACCTCTAAATTGTAAACAATCCATTTTGTCCATTTACCAAAGATTTAAGGTACCTTTGTTAAAAATGTGTATATTCCTTTGATTAGTAATAAGATATTTCTCTGTTGTCTTCTACTTATTGAGTTGGTATTTGTTCTGACGTTGTGGAACAGTCACTGCCATCTAAACCTCACATCTTAAAATCTGGAGCATCTAAAATACAAAGGGCATACTTCACAATGTGTACTTAATTTCACAACACCTTCACAGACAACAAAGGTAGTATTTCCTTTACCAAACCAAGAACAAATGACTCCAGGATGCAGTATTTTGTACACAGCCTAACCCTAATGTGGGACAGATGTTAAGGCTGTGCCTATTGGCCAACTGACCCTGTGGCCTGTCGTTTGAGTCCATTGAACCAAGAACAATGCTCTTCCCCAGTTAAACTAGTGATGTCTAGTCATATCTAACCATGTCCCACACAGGGCCGACATTCAGCAGGTGTTAATTCCGACATATCTATAGTAAACAATGCAGCGTAGTAAGGTAAGCACTGTTACCATAGTAGCAAATGGAATATACAGTAGGTTACTTAAAAGGTAGTTGGATACATAAACCAGGACAACAGAAAACAATAGTTACATTTGGAATACTATGATAGTAGAATGGTGATTACATTTATATAAAAAAGTATCTTTATTCAAGTTCAACACTATAAAGTAACATTATGTTAAAATAGGCCCACATAAGTAGCCCAAAATGTATATTTGCATGAAAGTAAGGCCCTTGATGGGCAAGTTTGTTAACCTTTTATGAGACTGTAAAATATGCCTAAAATGCCTATCCAAGGCATACCCAAAGTAAATTGAGAACTGTTCTTGAACCTGCTCTTACCGGTAAACCATTTAGAGAACATGTTTTGGTCTTGTCTGACAGGCAACACTCTTAAGGTTAATTCCCCAACAGTCAGAGTCACTTTAAGTGCTACTGGCGTTTCAATACACTATTTTTCACGCCTCAATATGTTTACCAAACAGATGACTGCAGATGGAATTATAGCAGGGATGCATTAGCTGGAACACGCAATGGAGTCCAATTAGAAGTACAAGTGGTCAGAACAGCCTTAAATATAACCATGATACACTACAAGCGGCTAACTATCGCCACCTGTGATACGTAGGATAAAGGCAATATATGAATCCATGTGCTGTTGTGTTTGGTCGTAATGAAAACCTGAAGAATGTCGACCCTTCATGACATAATGGTTTGGAGACCAATGTATCTCGCCAGCCAATAGCCCAGTCCCAACATGATACGTTGTCCTGGAGCACATCGGTACATCGAAGTAGGAAGACTTGTTCTGTGGCTGTTAATGATGCCATTTGTTTTATTGCTGGCTGTGCTCAGATCAGTTTTCCACACAGACTGCAGTCATGTTACCATGGCAACACAACAAGCAACCACATGATTAGCAAATCAATTCCAATTTTGTTATGAGATCCAATTTGTTAACGGAATATCTGAAGGTTGTTTTTTTACGAGGGGTCCGTTTCTGCAAGGTGCTAACCTATAAAGATACAGCAGGTTACCATGACAGCGTATTGTCACAATCACGCTGGATCACAAATCCAGAGTGTTCTGTATAATCTTGACAGGGTAAGTTAGAATGGCCAGTTTTAACACCAAATCTCTCCGTGTAATGCTTCCGCTGGCCGGACCTTTGCCTCATCCGAACCTGTTCCTCACTGACTAGTGACTCCAGGAAACCCAGGAGAGCAGAACATTGACTTGACTGTAGATGTAGGGCTCATGTCGTTCAGTGGTCCATGGTGTTTCCTTGCACAGTACAGAGAAAGGTTCAGCTGCGTTCGCTAAACGCTCCCGCACTTTTGCTCTGTGAGGCGGGGTCAAATCCAGCGGCAGTTCGTTTCTTAAGTTAGTTTCTCAGTGGTTGGTTAAAAAACGTGTAAGTCGTTCGTCGTCACGTGATTAGCAGACATCTCCAACCAAAACACGCTATGCAAAACAAAAACCAAACCAAATCAACACCTATTAGTTCCAACTAGATGGCGATCAGTTTTAGTCTTGTAAAAAAGGACACTACGAAAAATGCATCAGCCTTTTTAAAATATGCAGCGCTTCAATATAAAGTGCTTCATTACATTGTTATTCTCTTCTACATTTTCTTATTAAAATATTGTATTCCCTTGAGTGAACCCATAGTAAACATGTTACACGTTGGTAAAAATAAACATTTTGGAATGTCTTTTTTTTTAGAGTCCCATTCTGTGGTTTTGGTCAAGCTGAGCTTGTTCCTGGAGCCTGCAAGGTCAGATAATAATGGTCTTAATACAGAGTACATCAGATCAGCTTTCAAATGTCTTTGGTGGATGATGGTGAAATGAAGAAAAGCTTATGCAGATGCAAATGAATAAGAGGTTTCTGAATTGTCAAGCAGAGCTGGTAGTCAAGGAGGACTAGTCTCGGTGTGACCTCTAAACTTATTTTTTTTAGTGCATAATGACTTGGCCTCTACAACATTAATCGAAGGATCTGAATGGCTTGTTCATCAAATGTGTTTGTCTATTTGATAAATGAAAAATGTATTTACCATCATTCACAACCAAATCGACAGACATACAGACACACTATACCACTTGTAACCAGCAGAGGGCCCTCACCCCAAGCCTGCCAGTGATCTGTATCTCGATCCACTGGCATGTGTAAACAAGGTGATCTGCTGCTTTTATACTTCAGGTATGTTCAGATGGCAGGTGAAGGCCAGCACTTCAGGTAAACAAAACCCTAATAACTACAGCTCTGTTTTGTCAAACCTGTCAACAGGTTTCACATAAAGGAAGATAAACACGATCAAAAACTCTTCTCCACAAAGCACCACGGGACAAGGCACATGAAGTCAACGTGCACATGTGCACGCAGTGAGACTCAGGCAGATTGACAAAGCAATGGAAATAAATTACAAAACAAAAAGGGAGAATGGAGGTTTGGTCCGAGCCGAGGAGGTTTAGCAGCAGTGAGGATGAGGATGGTGATGAAGGTGAGCTTGGTTAGCACCAGCAGATGAATGAGCGAGTTCACGAGTTAGCTTGCATTCGTCCACCGGCATGATTTAGCATGTGTTAGCATATGTTAGCATGTGTCAGCATGTGTTAGCATGTATCAGCATGTGACAGCATACGTTAACATGTGTTAGCATATGTTAGGATGTGTCCGCATGCATTAATGTTAGCATGCGTTAGCATGCGTCAGCATGTGTAAACATGCGCTAGCTTGTGTCAGCATGTGTTAGCATGTATCAGCATGTGACAGCATACGTTAACATGTGTTAGGATGTGTCCGCATGCGTTAGTGTTAGCATGCGTTAGCATGTGTCAGCATGCGGCGACGGCGGCGTGGGAGGCAGGGTTGGGCCCGTGGGGCAGCGCAGCGGCGACGAGGAGGAGGAGGGTTGAGGCAGGCAGGTAGACGGACAGAAAGAGGACCAGGTCCTCGCTGAGGCACAACGCCAGCCGGTCCCCCGTCAGGGCCCAGTCCAGCAGGACCCCAAGCAGCAGGTAGTACACGTGGAACTCCTGGAGCTCCTCCCACTCCACCAAGACCCCCTTCTCCTCGTCCTCGTCCTCCTTTGTCTGCGGCAGCCTGGCCACGCACCCACCGCTGTCACTCACCATAGGCTTTATCTCCGCCCCTTCTGACTTCACTGCCTTGGCCCGGCCCCGCCCACGCTCCACCACCCGCTCCATTCTCCTGCTGCTCTCCACAAACTCCTGCAGGGGGCGGTGTACACAGTAAGTTGTGGCACACAATCAAACTGCAAAAATGCAATACAAATAAAATCCAATATAATTATATACAGCCGCGGAAACAATTAGCAGACCACTGCAGAAGTTTCTCAGATTTTTACTTAAAAAAAAAAAAAAAAGTTTTACTTGCATGTATGTATTTTTATATTTCTAATTACAGAATGTTCCTATTTTTAAAATTTTTGACATTTACAGAATATTTATACTATTCAGTTTCTTAAGTTTTCCCACATCTGTACTGTACAAAGTAAATTAAGTGAACCTAACGTGTTTTTAGATAGTGGGGGGAACCCACCCAGACACGGGGAAAACATGCAAATTCCACACAGAAAGCGACAACCGAGGTTCAAACCCGGAACCTTCTTGCCATGAGGTGCCATGAGTGCTATCCACTGGACCACCGTGTTGTTTTGCAGAAGAAGAGCAGTGAAAACATTGTTTGTTGTCCATGGTTGGCTTTTGTTTTTAATATTTTAATAGCATCCAAATAGAAATCATGCATGGACATAATAAATAAATATATAGATTGCATATAATTATAAAATAACTAAATGAACCACACACAACCCCACTGTGTAAAAAGCCCTGGGCGGTACCATATGGAGGTCGAGCCGGACGTCTCACCATCAGAGCCTTGTCCATGTAGAACTCCTTGCCGGGCGTGCCATCGTTGTATTTGGTGTCGATGGCAAAACACAGGAAAAGCACGTCCACCACGATCTCGAAGATGGACAGGAAGCAGTGGGCCACCAGGAAAGAGAAGAGACACACGATGCCAAGCGGAAGCAGCCACTCGGCGTAGTCGCGCTGGTAGTTCAGCAGCAGGACGCCGGCGAAGGCCGTCGTGGTTACGATAAGGACCTGCACAGGAAGTTGGCACGGTGTGGGTCAGCGTGAGCAAAGATACTGGAATAACAACAAAGATTGGCCATGTAATGCGTTTCAATGGAAACAAAAATGAAGCTCTTCCGGTCTCTTAAGTGGGCGTGTCACCAACGGTATTTTTTCTGTGGAGACAGCTGCTGTAATTTGTCAGATTATGAATTATTTTATTTTTTATGATTTTCCTATTGTTCTATTTACTTTATACGACGTATGTACATGTACAAGCCACACCCCACTTTTAAATCTACGTAACTGTTATTACTACTAATTTACTGGCCAATAGAGTGCGATGTATAAATTATATCAGACAAGAGATGTTAGTAGAAGAAGACAGGCGGAAAGAGTAATGGTTACGTACTGTTCAGGAATCTAGTAGGAGTGGCTATGGGTGGCTATATAAGCGGGAGAGAGTGTGTTTACCGGGGCTGAATTGCATTTCTCACAGGGCCTTACGGGACTGGGAATGTGTTTTCAGACCACGGTCGTGATTGTTCATTGCTTTTTAATACTTTTCTCTATTATTCTTAACACTTTTGAGTCAGAGTCCTCCTTTATTCTTCCTGGCTAAATTAGTAATACGTAACTAAATCTACCATGCATGGCCTGAAACAAAGTGAAATTACCCCAAAACAGTTCGCTGCAGAAATACTGTTTCGGCCTCAGACTGATCGTTGGTAGGAATTAATGTAATAAACACAAAATACCCATTCATTAGATTAGATGTAATTAATTAATTAGATTGGATGTAGAAAGACATCCAAAATAAAATGTATTATCATTATTATTATTATAATAATGCTAATAATAGATAAATAATAGGAAATATTATGGTGAAATCCCTCCCAAAGACTTCATAAGTCTTCTAGCCAGACTTACACGTAGCTTATTCTTAATTTCTTGCGTTTTGATTTAAAATGTACATTTAATTCGAAAGTCTATGTAAAATATGCATTCATTTGAGTCATTTGAATGGTGTTCATTTAATAACTCCATGGAAGTAAAAGAACCGATAGGTGTTTGAACCTTGCGCGTATCCATCCCACCTTGCCCAGGAAGAGGACAAAGTCTCCCACGGCGTTAATGGCCGCCACACGCAGAGCGTTCTCCACCAGGATGATGAAGGCGTCGCGCGCCGACGTGCAGAAGCTGGTGCTGTTGATGGCCGTGGCTGCATACGCGTTCTGGCGGAGAACATCGCAGTTAGCACAGCGCTTAGGTAGCAACACATTCAGCTAATAGAGAGCCCAAGTCACTTGCATTATGGGACCTTAGTTTGGGAAAAATATGTATGGTAGTCAACGGCAAGAATAACACCATTTTTTTATATTGTTTGCTTTGTGACACAAAGTATCGGTGTCGGCCGATACCCAAAATGCCGGTATCTGTATCGGTATCGGGACTGAAAAACATGGATCGTGCCATCCCTACTTCATGTCACAATTCAAACGGTTATTCTCACCGTTGTCTACTATACATATTTTATCCAAACTGAGGTCCCATAACATGGAAGTGACTTCGGCTCTCTGTTCAGTTAGCATCATATTCTGGAAGGCTAGCCTGGTTTCTATGCCTACCTGGTCGGTGCTAAACTGATAGCAGCAGTTCAACTGAAAAATGTGGCATCACAAATCACAGAAGGGCGCGGCAGAAAGTTGTGACTGACCTGATTGAGATAGTTGAGACATTTCTCCAGACACCACAGGCAGCAGATGCATGTCTTCAGCATGCAGCGAGCACACGCATTCTCCTAGAGGGAGAGACAAGGTTCCTTATTAGAGACAGACAGAGTTCATTCTCCTAGAGGGAGACAGTGTTTCATCAATGCAACATCAATGATAATACAACAACAATGCAACATCAATACAACAGCAAAGCAACATCGATGTAACATCAATGTACCATCAATGTACCATCAGTGTAACATCAATGTACCATCAGTGTAACATCAATGCACCATCAATGCACCATCAGTGTAACATCAATGCACCATCAGTGTAGCATCAATGT
>JAODLL010024002.1:11187-24972 GCA_026546735.1 Forbesichthys agassizii
CATCAATGTACCATCAGTGTAACATCAATGCACCATCAGTGTAACATCAATGTACCATCAATGCACCATCAGTGTAACATCAATGCACCATCAGTGTAACATCAATGTACCATCAATGCACCATCAATACACCATCAGTGTAACATCAATGCACCATCAGTGTAACATCAATGTACCATCAATGCACCATCGGTGTAACATCAATGCACCATCAGTGTAACATCAATGTACCATCAATGCACCATCAGTGTAACATCAATGTACCATCAGTGTAACATCAATGCACCATCAGTGTAACATCAATGTACCATCAATGCACCATCAGTGTAACATCAATGCACCATCAGTGTAACATCAATGTACCATCAATGCACGCACCATCAGTGTAACATCAATGTAACATCAATGCACCATCAATGCACCATCAATGCACCATAAATGTAACATCAATGTACCATCAATGTAACATCAATGCACCATCAGTGTAACATCAATGCACCATCAATGCACCATCAATGCACCATCAATATAACATCAATATAACATCAATGCACCATCAATGCACACAGCATGTCTCCATGCTGAGGGGCGGTGGGCTCCACCAGGCTACCTTTCCTTTGAGCTGGTTGTGCATGTAGATGAGGACGAGGCGGGGCACCTTCACCAGGGTGATGATGAAAGAGCCCTTGGCAACCGTACCCAGGTGGTACCGCATCAGCCGCAGCACCGACGACAGGATGGGCGTCACCGGAAGTCTGTTCTTGTCCCTGCAACCCAGAATGCACTGCTGCGTCATCGACCTATAGGCTCCCTGATGCTGGTAGCGCCTGGCTCTACACAGGGAATAGAACCCCCAACCCTAACCCTGACAGTGCCTTGCTCTACACAGGGAATAGAACCCCGTACCCTAACCCTGACAGTGCCTTGCTCTACACAGGGAATAGAACCCCCAACCCTAACCCTGACAGTGCCTTGCTCTACACAGGGAATAGAACCCCCAACCCTAACTCTGACAGTGCCTTGCTCTACACAGGGAATAGAACCCCCAACCCTAACTCTGACAGTGCTCTCGTCCAGTGTAGTGTGTGCAATAGCGCCACCTGGTGAAGTAATAGGTGACCACGGCCCCGGCCACGGTCATCTGCTGGCAGGCCAGGATGAACTCGCTGACCCATACCAGCCCCACAGCGTGGTACCACGTTAGGTACTGCAGCGCCCCCGTCAGGCGGAACTCTGTCAGGCCGGTCTCCTCGTTCTGCATCGGGTTCCCTGAAGGGAGAGGAGGACCTGTTAGAGACTGTGGCTGCACTGGTTGGTGCATCTCTCTCTCACACACACGCACGCACACGCACACATGCACACACACACACACACACACACACACACACACACACACACACACAGGGACATACCGGTGGTGCCGAGGAAGAGCAACACCAGCAACCAGTAGAGCCAGAAGAGCAGCAAGGCCATGAAGGTGCAGCAAGGCTGCAGCACCAGCAGGGGGAGATGGAGGAACACCTTGGCCGCCACGTGGAACAGAGCGATGGTCAGAGACACCCTCTTCCTCATGAAGAGCATGAGGAGGAGCAGGATGAACTGGGGGGAGAGAGGTTAGACATGAAACTTAGACATGCAATTCTAACTTTTCAGTTCACTTATGTAATATTGTAAAGCTGTTATTAAAGAGTTATTCAAAGCAAATATTTACATTTGCTCATGTAACTCAAACTGTAATCACTCCCACTGAGCTGTTTCTGTTTTAGAGCAACCACATATTGATTTATGATAATATGACACATGAGATATGCTCTGACTCATGTTAAACATCCACTAAAAGTGAAACCAACAGCATAATATGACACTGCTGCTTACTGAAATACACATTGTTGTCACTAAAATCTACGGGCAGCAAGTGGAAAAGTCGTAGAGCGATAGGTGATCAAGGACTCGCTGGTTCGAACCCCGCGCTAACTCCTCGCCAAGTGTCGAGGTGTCCTTGAGCAAGACTGCTTCATGGATTACGTTCGCTAAAACAGTAATGGCGGAATGCAAGTTTTCAAACATACTGTCCTCCCACACGCACTGGGAGCAATGGGAGCACTGGGCCGGTTGTGGTGGACTCACAGTAAAGACAGTAGCAGCGATGGCGTAAACCATCAGAGCCTGACCACTGTCTCGGCTAGGGGACCCCTCCTCCTTCACCTCTTTAGACGGCATGGTGGTGTTGGCGTTTAACCGGTGGTCGATGTAAAGCCACCACAGGACGCTTGTACCCGCTACACACACACACACACGTTATGTTATGTGTGGCAATATTATCTCAAATCTGGGTATACTGTATGTTGTAGAAATGAAGCAAAACAAATATAATAGTACATTTAAACACAATTGAATTATTCATTTCAAATTGAATTAAGAATATAATTAAGTTAACATTTTAATTTTAATTAACGCATTTAAAATAAACATTGAGTTCTGCCGGTCCACTCAGGTGGACCAACCACTGCTGATAAAAAATAACTATCTACTGTATGTCAAACCTAGACACCAGGCCCAACATACAGTATACACCACTATATAATTTGAGTGCAGCCTTTCATCAATGTGATCTGATGTAATATAATAGTTTCATTTACAAAAAATTGCAGCCACATACAAATGTTATTCAATACAATAAAAGCTGCACAGTACATACGATTGTATACTGTAGGTTAGTATGCGTCTAAGCCTGTATTTTGTAAATATTTGACTGCTGTTTACAAGGTAGCAACATTATATTTAAATGAATATATAGATATATAGGATAATGCTATATATGATATGATAATCAACATTTCCACAGGTTTAGACAGGAAGTGACCTCACCCAGGGATCCTAAGACAACGAGGGCTGTGAGTATCCACACCAACACGGCAGATATGTATCGGATTATTACCATAAGCAACATGGACAGCACTGCAGACAGACAGACAGACAAGCAGAGATATATGTTACACATTTACTCTCACGCAAATACTACAGTGTGTGTGCGATTTTGTGTGTGCGTGTGTGTGATTGTGTGTGTGCGTGTGTGTGTGTGTGTGTGTTTTTGTGTGCGCTCGTGTGTGACAATACATACTGGGGGAAGGGGGGATCTTATAAAAACTAAATGACAACAATGAATCATTATATACAATTGAATTTAATTGTAAAACAATTGTTTTCCTATGGTACGGCCTGCACGTTTTTTAGACACGCATAAAAGTTACAATGTTTTCTACTTTTTGGTCAACGTGACAGTTGGCCAAGGCAGCTGTTCTCTCTGCCCAGGCAGGCCATCTGTGTGATCGGGGCTGTATCAAAGCGCTTTTGAAACGGCCGCGCCTTCAGCGACGCTTCTCGGTGTGATCGGGGCCTTAGGGTGCCGTCACACTTTGAGCCCTGACCATCTACCCGGTGTTAACTCACCCAGCGCAAGGACACACAAGCCGATGATGATCTCTTTGCTCGCCGCCACGCCGGCGATGAACCGGTGCAGGACGCTGTTGTCGCTGACAAACGTCACAACGGCCTCGGCGAACTTGGCGTAGCAGGAAATGTCCACAGGGGTGCACCGGTTAAACAGAGGCAGCGCTTTGCTGCAGGGTCAGAGGTCAGACGTCAGATATGTGTTCAGAAAAGGTGAATTGCAGTCGAGGATTGAGACATGGAGAGATTTAGTGTAACTACTGTAATTATGATATCTGAGGTTCTTCTGTCTTTAATAAACAACATTTTGTCAGTTAAACCCTCAACCTCAGTGAATCTATATTTGATCTGCAATCTTAGTTAAACCAGTGACCACTCATTTCTCAGGTTATCATTGATACGTCTTGAAAATACTTTAGGGTTAATAGGGTGTCCTACCTGGGTGGGACTGGGAGTTTGGGGCATTTAGAGAACCTCTCTGGCAGGTTGGGGTATTTATGTCCAGCCAGCTCATATGAACAAAGCTCTGACCCTGCACACACATGAACACATTCATTAATAACCAATATGCATTATTTCTATCACCATTAGAAAATATAACCTTACCTTAGACATTGGATATGTGCAAATTTCATATGTACGTATGTATATAGGTGCTGTGTTGGTGGTAATATGGGACATAATGTGTTGACGGTAATATGGGACATAATGTGTTGACGGTAATATGGGACAGACTGTGATGGCTATAGTACACAGTACTGTAATATAAATGATGTCCTTGAATTTGGACCCAAAGTGAAAACACATTTATAATATTATCTCAAATCTCTATTGTGTATATATATACTGCATATGAAGTAGAAAACAATATTAACATTTAAATGTAATAGAAAATTACTAATTTAAAATTTAAATAACATTTTAATGAAGTTAACATAATTTTTTTTCAAATATTTTAAAACAACATTGAGTTCACAGTGGCAACAAGCACATGGAAAGTTCCAGACTGTTGCACTGATCTCTTGCTACAAGCGTACTGCATTACATATATATACATACACCAGACCAGAGGTCTTAGACACTTTTCATGCCAAGGCTGATAGAAACACAGCACATCACATATGGCATAAAATATTTAGTTGCCGGGTCAACGATAATGTGTAGAGCGACCTATAGTGCCATAAAAATAGGCCACTAACTAAGCCATTAAAATCGTTATTGACCGATTTATATATTTATAGAACAGATTGTATTCATGTTCATGTATATTTTTTGGAAGAAAATAAGTTTGGGAACAAATAATTTGGAGGACCCCCTGCAGTACCTCTGAGAACCCCCTAGGGGTCCCGGACTCCCTGTTGATCTCTGCTCTAGATTGCACCCTAGTGTGTGTGTGTCTGACATACAGGAGAGCTGCCTTGCTTAATGGCGCCTGTAGCAGAGTGGCACCAAGACACAGTCCATACATAGAGGTGACCAGGCCTTAATGCTTTCTTTGTTAATGGACAGGAGGCTGCCAGTGTGTGTGTGTGTGTTATATGACGTGGTGTGCGAAGTCACAGGCCTGTTGTTGTGTTCGCTATTAAGGCCAGTAGATGATGACTCATGCGGTTCAGGCAGGCATATCATGAATGTCATGGTTTATAGTACAATACCATAAAGAAAGAAAATGTTGACATATCTAGGTAATTGATACATTTCGTGGCTGTATATACTCATACTGTATAATATTTTAATATCTGGTTGCCGCCGGCTAAGCTCTATAAACAGACATCTACATATAAATGCAGAATTTGGAGGCAATCGGCACAGGATTACTGTTTGTAGTCAGAGTAGTACTGGCCAATCACATTTGAGCATGCGTTTGTTGATTACAGGTGAACAGTCAGTGTGGCGAGCAAAAGAAGCGTCTCTCACCACACAAACTCTTTGCAATCTCGTAAAAAAACACAGATATCTGTTTATATAAATTAGCCAATCTCAAATTACATTCTCATGTTCCAATTTGACAAAATCGGATTGTAAGCAGTGACCCATGCATGGAAGAGAAGTCTTGGCCCGGATATCCTTCCTCTGGCTACACTGGAACTCCCGAACTAATGTTCCTTCTTCCAGAGACAGTATATCGTTGGCTGGTGGTCTGATGAAGGTAGCTGATGCCATTGGTTGCTGACTTGGTGTCAACGAAGCCAAAAGCTTATATTCAAAACCAACACAGACCAACTACCAAGGTCATTACATCCAACAAGCGTACAGTGCCAATGGCAACCATGGCAACTAGGATTGGGGTAGGGACCGTTCTGCTGAGGTGGTAGCTCACCGTTGACCATGGCGAAGGTCTTCAGGTCCTCATAAGTCTGCATCTCCTCGCTAGGACACAGAGCCACACACAGGGCCATGGACTTGATCTTCCTCTGGACGATGTCGATGTTACATGGGTCCAGGAAGAACACAAACCTGCAAGAGATAAACCCTGAGGTCAGATACTGTATGTAGCAGCTTTACCGCCCGTAAAGACACTTTATGAATGGTCTTTCTTACAAAAGGTTGTGTTTTATTCTACCATTATGCTCAATGTAAATTGCAAATATAACTGTTTGGTGAATTCCTGGATAACTAAAAGTGCAGTAGCCGCTTTGTTTACAGTGCTGGCATTCAAAAAGAAATGAAACAGAGCCTCTTAGTCAGTACACCTCTTGTATGGGCAGAAGGCACAGTTCACCATGGAGTTCAACACCCCTGCTTTGCTCAAGGACACTTTGATAGTGAAACGGACACAATGGACACATCCAAATCCATTGATGAGGAGATCAAAAAACAACGCTCCGTTTGTTCAAACACTTCACAGACGTCTTATCGTCACAATCCCAAAATTTCAGCACAGTGAAAGAATGTGGACGTGGGCAAACGTGTGACTTTAAAAACCTCAGAGACACTGCGGCCCCACGTTGTACCCAGGGCAACAACGGCTGCATTCAGTGTGTTAGGCAGAGAGCATTGGTGCTGCCTTCACCAGAGGTTGAGAATGGAGCCGTCGTGCATGCGCGCCTCTACATAGACATGCATGTAACACTGTTATGTGCATAAATATTCAACAGCTGCTGCTCAGAAAAACAAGACATCTGCATACATCCCACACGTGTGCACACACAAGCATGCCGTTGTCCCTCTGGAATTAACAGAAAAGATGAACACACACACACACACACACACAAGCAATTATAATCACATTGTGCAAGATGGTACACTGTACAGACATGGTAAACAGCAACCAGCAATGCTGGAGAGAGACGGTTGATGCCATCGCCCCCTGGGATAGTGGCTGGAATGGTGTGTGGTGCGGTCTGCACCACGTTGTTTATGTTTCCATTTTCACCGATCACATGGTTCATGGAGACACAAAATAGCTCCAACAAGTGCTTGGTGGACGATGTGAATCAATATATACAGACATATACCTAATTATTTCAGTAGTATTTAGTCAATAAACGCATCGGTTAAATTTACAATATAATTTATAGGGTACTTTTACTGCTAACTTCCTGAAAAATGTTTTGAGGCTCCATGATCTGCCATTGCTGTAAAAAAAAAAACGACCCACTGGAGTTGACGCAACTATCTCTATACATGGCTCTGGTCACCTCTGCAGTTATAATGTAATGAACTAATCATGATCGGTCTGTTATTGCCTCAGCTCTTCTTTTGTCTTTTGCAATGCAGCGAGAGCAGCTGGCTGGGTTTACACGGACACCTTTTATTGTCCTTCCGATTGAAGTCTTCTGGTTACCTGATTACATGGGACGTCATGGGATACCTAGCCTCTGTTGCGGACACGTCGGGCAAACGTGAGAGCTAGTTCCCATTCACGTCTATGTACGGGTGTCGTAAGTGACTTATCCAGATTTGAACAATCAATTTTGCATCACACAACACAACAGTAGCCTAAAACCAGGACGTATTGGTGAGACAGACGCCGACAGATGTAAGATTGTATCCTGCCGTCGCCTAGCAACCAGGAGAGAAGGCTTACAGCCATTGATTAATTGAATTCCACAACAGAGGTTTTCTATAGTATTGTCTGCTGCTCCCACTGTCTGTACGTGTGTGTGTGTGCGTGCGTGTGCGTGTGTGTGTGATAATATTCTATATTAATTGAACATCAAACAAACACACACACACACACACACACATGGTTGGTTAACTCTCCTCTGAAAGTGCACAGTCAGTATTGCCTTTAGCAAGGGTGAAGTACATGTGTGTGTGTGTGTCTGTGTGTGTGCACGTGCACGTGTTCGTGCTCACGCATGTTGCTTTATTTGGCAGCTGCTCACCTAACAGCGAGAGAGAGAGAGAGAGAGAGAGAGAGAGAGAGAGAGAGAGAGAGAGAGAGAGAGACGGGGTTTAGAGGAAAAGCAGGCTGAGACAAACAGAGCGAGACAGGCTGCGTGTGTTTGAACCATTCTTTTCCCAGAATGCACTACGGCGAGGCGTGGCCCCTCCGTGCAGATCCAGTAGGAGAATATGGTTGTACTGGTCACCTCCCAGTAAACAGTAGAGTAGAGGTTGTATCAAAGTGTTAAAATCTAAAATAGAGAAGTCCGGATCACCAGATTATTGAACTAGTCTTTTTATTATTATTATTATTATTATTATTATAATTTCAGTATGTACCCAAATGCTGTTTATGGTTGTTTATACTGTAGTTTTTATGGCATTATCTTGGCATATGTCTGTGTGCGACTATGCTTATGCAATAAGAAGATGCTATTGCAAATAATTTTCATTGAACCTTCTCCCATGCAGTGTTAATTTTGGCAGCAATTTTAGATTTAGTCTTAGTCTTAGTCTTTAGACGAAAATGCTTCATAGCTTTAGTCACATTTTAGTCATTTTCATTCTGAATACTTTTAGTTGACGAAAATAGAAAAACGTTTTTTGTCAACGAAAAGTCATTACATTTTAGTCCATTTTTAGTCAAAATGTTTTCTCTCTTTAAACAAATGCAAAAGTCTAATACTGGTGTGGCCTGTTGCATGCAGATGGTGTGGTAGCATAGTCAACAGTCAAGCTATAACCCTTTATTCAGCCTGGTAGGACAATTTGACAAGTTATTTTGTAAAAATATTTCGTCAACGAAATTAACACTGCTCCCAGGTAAGTTCCTCAAGACTCACTTCCTGTCTCTGTGATCCAGGCCGCTGAGGCGAACTCCTTCGATGCCCTCGTTCAGTTGTCCACAGGTGTTACCGTAGCTGTCGTAGCCGAAGACGAGACGCGCAGCGCCCCCGGTGGCGATGGTGAAGCCACAGATGCTGCCCTGAAGAAGGCACACAGAGGCTCTCGTTAGCATGCTAGCTACTGGTGTATGTGTGTGTGTGTGCGTGTGTGTGCATGTAAGTAAGTAAGTAAAGTTTATTTATAGAGCACCTTTCACAGACAAAGGTCACAAAGTGCTGTACAGTAAAAGCAATGCAAATAAATAAAATCCTACACCGTACAAAATAAAAGTACATTATAATATGAAACAAAAACCTAACACCATGTGGCTAATTAAAAGCTTGTTGTTTTTTAAAAGCGGCCACAGAATCTAAGGCTCCCAGGTCTACAGGGAGAGTTCCACAGCCTTGGTACCATAACACCAAATGCACAATCACCTCTCGTCTTAAAATGTGTTCTTGGAACCATTAAAAGCATGAGTGATTGATTCTTGATCACACTAGTGAATGTGAGTGATTCTTAAAAAGTATGCTGTCCCTTTAAGAAGCATTACTAAAAAAAGAAACAAGCCTTACATACAAACATAAAAAGAATGGTCTGGAATAGATGTACATTTTCTAGATGTACTTTTAATATTCTCTTATATTCTCTCATATGCTACTTACGGTATACAGTACAGTAGGTGTGAATATATAAACACAAATATTAATCATAACATATTAACAAATATGTTGTATGTTTCTTTGCCACATCAAAATAACAACTAAATAATGCTTAGACCAATGCCAGACAGAAAATGGATGTTATTTGTCCGACTGGTATAAGAACGGACAGAGTTGTTACTTAAAGAGTGTGTTCTTCACCATCTGTGCTAATGCTTGACACAGAGTGCACGATGCCTGAGTCAAGCCCCAATTACCTCTACTCAGATAAGCATCCACCTTCATTTCAGTGTGTGTGTGTGTGTGTGTGGCAACAGCACAGCAGACTAATCTCATGTATTTTTCACATCAGTGTCTTAATCTGCAACTCTGCTGCACAAAACACAAGTCATGCCACCATCAGATCTTCATCCCAGCCACATAAAGCCTAAAATCTTCACACCTGCAACCATTTTCTCCTACTAACAACACATGTCTACTCTAGTCATAAGCAATAACAGCATTTATGAATAATATACAGGAATTTGTATTGCTGTGTCAGAGATGGGCAGTATTTCCATTCCATTATACACTTATTTAAAACATGTAGTTTAAATACTTGAATGTTTTGTCATTTGTATTTGCTTGATGGAATAGAATCAAATGTAATTTGTAAGAAAATACTTTTGAGAAATTGCATTTCGTACATTCAGTAAAATACTTAAAATACTGAATTTAAATTTAAATGTAAACTTCCATCACCAGGCGTATTAGATACTAAATGTAGCCTAAAGGCCAGATGCAAGTAAATCATACCACAGTCATGTGGCATGACCACCCTGACCTCGCGAGCTTCACTTTGACATCGCCACCAGAGACTGAGACAGAGTTTGGAGAGCCTAGGAACCATTGCGACTGTGTCCGAGTAGCAACTGAACTGACCAATCAAGGTCGTGCTGATAGCTACACAGGGGCGTGGTTTAGGTGTGACGTCAGCGAAAGCTACTTGACAACAACTTGAAAACAACAAGGACATACAGATGGATCATCCAATCAACTGCCAACAGTTTCAGTGGACAGCTTCCCAGACGGACTTGTGTCCAACAATACATCTGGCATGCCATTTGTTACACAATAAATAATGATTCCGTCTTTTCCTTGTGTAACTGGGCAGTGCTGGGACTAGAACCTATATCTACAGCGTGCGTTAACAAGGAGGCTTAGAACCCTAGGACGCTCTAGCGAGAGACTCTACAGCAGGGCTATTCAACTCCGGTCCTGGAGAGGCGCACCCTGCGTGTTTTAAATCTCTCTTTGCTCCAACACGCCTGATTCAAATGAACGGGTCGTTATCAGGCTTCTAGTGACCTTGAATCAGGCGTGTGGGAGCAGGGAGAGATGTAAAACATGCGGGGTGCGTTAGTTTCAGATTGGTGCTCGGTATGGTCCAATATCCAGTAAGTCCAGGTTTCTGTATCGGGACTGAGAAATTCAGTTCGGTGCATACAGTGTAACTGGTCCTGACCCAGGATGAGAACCTGGTTCCCCAGCTTGGAGAGTAGGACACTTAATGGTAGGGTTAGTCATTTTTGAGAACGCTTGATAACAATATCCCTCCACGCGGCCGCGGCACCGTTCCACACATATAAACGTATTTTGAAGCGTAGTACCACGGCTTTGTTGATGTGAGTGGTTTTCGCCACTTTGTTTATGTTGCTATTTGCAGAGCCAGGGCTGTGTAGAAGTATCAGATTGTTTTTTCAACACACACAGATAACAGTAAGATAGTAAAATGAGAGGAGATATTTGGTGAATTTGATTGAACGTGTAACTAGCTTACAACAAGGCTTGCAATAGCTGACTATAAGGAGACATGCCCAAGGGCTCTAGCGTCTGTCGCCAGATTGAGTTTTACTTCACCATATCAGTATGGCCATTGGCCAACCATGAACATTGTTGAGCTTCAGTCCGAACGCCAGTGGTTCTGACCAATTACTGCTGTACTTGCAGCTACAGGCGTTGTTAAGGTGTGATGTTAACATATGGCGATAGACAATCATTTCATCCAATCACCTGGCTAGTATATCTTTTAAAGAGCCTGCCCTTTTCTAAACAGTTTCAATGGATGGATTCTTAGTTGATTTTGTGTAACAAACGGTGTGTCAAGTTAATGTAATGGCACTTTTCATTGTCTTTTGCACTTCTTCAAATGATTACTTGTAAAGATAAATGCCTAAAACAGATCACCCTTCATGCAATTTTGTATTTTCAAATAATACATTGCTTTGTTATTTTCCTCACCAGTATCGTATTTTGATACATTGAGTATTTGTAAACTGTAATGTAACACGATACCGAAGCCTATTTATGCCCATCTCTGATCTCTGTGATACAGCAGATCCTAATCAACAATACAGTAACTATCTGGGAGAACGGGGCTGGCTGGCTCCAATCAATTAAAGGCCCAATGTCAGACAGCCTGTCTGTCAGTCTCTCACCATGCCGACGCAGAAGACAGTGAATAGGAGAAACCAAGGCATGTCGGTGCAGCTCCGGTCTTCCAACGGTCTCCATTCTCTCTTCGTCCTCTGAAAGAAACAGAACACTATGAACCTCTCCGCTCAGCCGGCAGGTACATGGCGTTAAAACAGCGACACTCACAGCTAGGCCGCGATCGTCCACACTGTAATAATATCGAGATGAAGCCGTACTGTGAGCACGTTTCATGTCAGCCAGCTGGAGGTGGTCAGTCTGCACGTTGTTTGTTTACCACACCAGACCGGAGCGTTTCTTAGTCTAAACAAAGACATATAGGCTAGCCTACACCACAGACTTTGCAGCAGGTCCATATTTCTCTGCCGCTTTGAGTGGAAATAGGATTAACCTAGTAGGATAGCTACACACACACGCGCACCGCAGGCGCTAATCTGCGCGTCTATAGAGCGCTATTCAGTTGTACCGTTCAGACCGTCGGGCAGAGTCGAGCCCATGGTCGAGGCGCGCCATGGTTTCGTTTTGGGAAGACGACTCGGGTCTCAGTGGGTCTGCCTTACCTCAGTGCTGCCGCAGCATCCCATGTCAGTCCGGGAGGGTTTCTAGAGGAATACACGCGACAGCAGCGAAACACTCAAAACCAAACTGGCAGGGAGGGACGGCAGCGCGCCGCGCGGCCCCGCATCCACGGCGTACAGCAGAGACTGTATGGACGACGTTTGGACGGGTTATTAATATGAAGTCATCCGCGGAACATAGTTTTTAATAGGTCCTTCCTCCACCTCTGATGTAATTAATAATCTGGGATCTGTCGCATCAGACTTCCTGGTGAATTGATCAGGTGCAGCCAGAAAACAGGCGTAGCGTCCATTCATCTCATTGAGCATGCGCAGTTCTTACTAACTGGATAACGGGACGCTCCGTTTCACAAAGGACAGCATGAATATTATAGGTTTATACTATTATTATAAGCAAATATTGGTAGATCTATTGTAATATATCTTAAAGAGATAATCTCAGTTTGTCAAACATTGGGCAATATTCCCCCGTCGAGTCCTTCTTTGAAAATGTTTAATGCATTAGCATTTAACCCCTTGAATATCCATATTGTTCAAACGACAAAGAATAATTCAATTTTCATAAACAGTGGTGTATTAATGCATAATTTAATTTAGGTATGACTTCAAATGTAGATTTAACTCAATGCCAGTTGTATTTAATCTCCAGTGAGCATAGATATGGCTAAATTATATATTCAAAATACATAAATCAAACGTGGATGTGGAGAAGATTACTTTTAATTAAACACAAAGAATGTGAAGAGACGGGGGTTGGAAGGAGAGGATGGATGGACCCTAACTGTAAAATAAACCTGCTAAATGTGCAAATAGCCTACCTTAATCACGAAGCGAACCTGTTGGGATCCTGTAGAAAGTCTGTTGCGGTCCATTCCTGGATGAGCTGAGCCAACACACTGAGCCTTGTAACGCTGTGGGGAGCTGATGTTGCACACACACACACACGCACGCACGCACACACTCCCCCCTGGTACTGTATAGGACAACAGCACAAAGGCTCTCTTTGTGTATTTGTGACGGGGGGGAAAGATAAAGAGAATGTAACTTCAGCCAGTTAAAATAAAGTCTAACGTTGTGTTGTTATTGCTGTGTGTGTATGGCGTCTGTAAATTAAAAATGTTTTACGTAATTTGTAATACTTTACAAAATATAAAAGTAGACTTTAGTAGATTTTTTACTGTATAACTGTCCACGCTATTCTGGTTATTTTGTTGCAGTTTCTCTGTGTGCCCGCTGGAGGGCAGGCTATGTCAACGTTTAAGGCACCTAAAAGAGAATGACAATAACAATGAGTATATTCAATATGGATAACCTATATATATTTAGCAGTGATATAATTTATGTTGGCCTTGATATAGGGTAGGCTACATACCTGAAGACAGTAGCTATTAGATTGCATAACCAAA
>JAODLL010024013.1:0-24967 GCA_026546735.1 Forbesichthys agassizii
GTTGCACATTATCATAAAATGTTAATTTGCTAATAATTTCATTGACCTCTGTCAAAAAAAAAAGCCTTAGAATATGAGTTATCTGATTTAGTGCAGCCAGCAAGTGAAGAGTTAAGCCCACCAGCGATGACTCACACACTAAAACCTAGTTCAGTACTAACTGCTGTCGCAGAACTGCGGAGAGGGATAAACGCCATGTTGGCTGCAGGCCTACAGATCGGCACTAGCAAGCTGTCAATTTCAGATGTGCCACAACAGGAAAGCTGTCATAAATAAAGGTCATGTTGAGGTGACAACAAAGTTTATGGTGAGATCAAAGCCTTATTGCCTAGTCCATGTCTAGAGTGGTCAGGGATTGGATGTAAGAGGAAAGGTAGAAAAATGGCAAAACTGTAGGTCTATACTGTATTTAATTTGCATTTATAAACTGGGGTAGCTTATAATGTTTTTTAATCAATATATCACCATAATGTAAGGGTTAACCACCTATAAAGATTATCAATGAATGGCCATTAAAGTTCTAAAGCACACTTGAAAATCATTATTTTCTTATTTGCGGTTTGTCTTTCATCCTTTCCAGGGCTAATGTCTTCCTAGACTAGATAATCAGTCCAGCAGTACAGCATGGCAAACCAAATGGAATAGTGATTACATTCTCCCTGAGTCTATGGCAACTTCTCGGCTCCCACCTAGGCTATAAAGTGCTTCCATATATTTCAATCAATGCTCTATATATACTCAACCCTCTTAGAGCTCTTTCAAGTCCACCTTGTTCAGTTCTTTGTTGTGACGGCACGTCAAAACTCTTCCTCGTGACCCTCTCACCACGTACAGTATAGGCTACATACGCTTTATTTGTGTGCACGGGCTGTTCCTCTGCCGCTGCAGCACGCCAACCTCAAGGCATGGTGCGCTCTGCGTTCACAGATGCTCGTCTGCGCACCGCTGTGATGCATGGTTATTGGAGTTAACTGTCCGGCCTCTACTGACCTCTTGCATTAACAAGGCGCTTTCGCCCACAGGACCGCTGCTCACACGGGTTTTTCACATCACACTCTGAAAATTCGATTTATTTATTTACTTATTTATTTATTTATATAACAATGCTGCAACAACAACAGGACCTCTTGACCATGTCTGCATGCTTTTCTGCACTGCTGCCAGAAGATTGGCTTCTTACATATTTGCATTACGGACCATGTTATTTAACACAATGACAATATCACTGAAGCTTCTTTTCTATTACAGTCGGCAAGGACGGGCAACAGAGCCTTTTGAATTGAAGTATTTGGGCGTGCGCGCACATCCTTGAGTCTCCAGGCAGACACTGATATAGCAAGAGAATCAGAAGGGGGGGGGGGGGGGGGCAACAAAGGGAAGCTGTTGTTTGAATGCGGTCTTATGTAACACCACAGCATAATTCCTTCTGACATCAGTCCATTCATAAAAACACGAGCTGCTTCCCGAGTAATAGAAACCATTTATTAAGAGGTCACAACAAGACACATCACTCTCAGTCATTTCATTTAGTCATGTCCTCATTAGGTAAGCAGTGCTTTAGAGAGTGCATTTATACAAACTGCTGTTATGTTTCAATCCAAACAATAATTACAGGTAATTTACACAGGGAAAAAATAGTGAATGAGAAAATAGATATATTTTACAACGTTATATCTGGATTAATGTAACATGTCTATAAAGCTGCAAGCTTGCATTCTGGTCATGGTATTTCCACATATGCCATGGAGACTGACCTATACAGCACTTGTTTGGAGTCAAATAGAAACATGTGAATTGAATGAAGCACATTATATGCCCACTATATGCATATAGTTCTCATGTGTGTAAAGCGGTGGTCATCTCTTACAGAGCGCCATTGCTCCACAGCTTATACATTTTACATCACAATACGTTTAAAGCAGTTGCTCAAGAAATGAAAACAACATGCTTCTGTATTGTCCATACTGTGCGTGAGCTTTCACTCCTACAGTGGGAGTTAAATGCTGGGACATCCAACTCTATGAATTGTACCTGAGAGATTGATATAAAGTCAAATCAAGCATGGAAGATTCTGAAAGATTCATTGTCTTTTGTGAGCTATCATGCTCTGGTCATAGCAGAGGAAGGATGGGCATTTATGACGTGGGTTCTCTTTCACAGGGTAAACGCCTTACTCCGCTCCTTTCTTCATATCTCCTCCCATCCCTTGCTCATTCCTCTCTCCTAACATGACAACCACCCGCGTGAGGGAGGGGGAGAATAGCTTGGCTGTTGTCAAGGCTAGCTCACCTTCTTTTCAACCTATGTATCCATGGTGACGCTGCCTCACAACAACCTCCTTTGCACCTTCCTTTCAGCAAAGTCAATACCCTTCTATCTTCCTCCAAGCACTTTGGAGATTTTGTGGCGTTAATATGAAGCTGGAGCTTTTCCACGGTGTTATTTTCCATCTGGGTGTCACCCTCTGGTCGGAACTCTGTTTTATGCCAATTATCCAAGTAATAGACACAGACCCTGCCTTAACAGAGAAGCTGATATTTCCACCATGGAGGTGATTAGGGCTTTGAGATATAGCCAAAAAAGACAAAGGCCGTGTGTGTGTGTGTGTGTGTGTGCGTGTGTGTGCGTGTGTGGAAGATGAACATTTAAAAGTGAGAAAGTGGGGGGCTTAGAAAAGACCAGAAGAGAGACTGGTAATGTCAGTGGGTTGTGACAGAAGACCAGCGGCAGTGGGCTGAATATCGATGCATTAATGAGATAGCGTGGGCTTGGCAGCTCTGCTATATTTCCCTTTAAAGGGACACGCCTGGATTTGTTGTTTGAGCCGCTTGTTTTGAAAGTAAAACTCTCTACTCCTACATACAGCACTCACGTCTGTGTTTCCAACATAAACTGTGAGCATGGTCATTCTTGGGGCTCTTGAGCAGAGTGACATGAGTGTGTGTTTAACATGCGCTTCTCATATCACAGTAAAAGCTTGCAATTTGCCTTTGAGATTCTTTCTCAAGGTTGCTCTCGCCTCATCCAATTATGTGTTTCCAGTCCGTGCCAACTTGCCTTTCAGAGCTATACTTCCAGTTCTGGCACTGTTCTGTCATGTTGCGTCACGCTTCATTCACCGGCAGGCTTTGCTGTCGTTTTCAAACCTCAATCAATACTTGACCCCTGAGTTCATCTCTCTCTCTCTCACACATCCTCAACCCTTCCCATAAACCCCGTTTTGCATCTTGTCCATATCAAAAGGGCTGTGTGTTCACCTTGGTGACGTCTGACTCACCCATCTCTTTGAACGTGTGCGAGTGTACATGTGTGCGAGTGTGCGTGTCCGCGAGCACAGGCACCGGAGCATATTTCTGCCAGCGCTAAGGGACGCAGTGTGACGCACTCTCCCAGCGTCATCACAGACAGACATACAGAGGGAGGATGGAAGATGTTATTTCCACCCTACAAGACTGTAACGAGAAATGATGGCCCACTAGGGGTCGCCCTGTCTGGGTAAGGACTTCGACACTAAGGGGAACATACGGTATATAATGAATTAAGCAGGCTGTTGGTTAGGATGCTCATTTGTCTTCTCAATCTATCTTCTAATAGATGCCCACAGAACTTTCCTATACTTTTCAGTATTGTGTCGAATGTGTACATTTATGCGTTGATCTATTCATGTGTTCACATCTTATGTGTGTCTGACAGTTTAAGCCTGCGGAGATTGCTGTTATTTATAAGAAAGATACAGCTTGCAACCATGTCTCATGATTCATCTGGACAGACCATGTCACAATGTGAACAGGGAGTGTCTGTTTGTGTGTGTGTGTGTGTGTGCGCGCGTGTGCGTATACGTTTGTGTGGTGTCACTACCCTAGTTACTCGACAATGAAAGATCACTATCCTGATATAATCCCACACATGGGAATGCGTATGTGTTTGCATATGCATACTGACACAACACACACTGTAAGCTCTGCATTGCACCACACCCGGTGTGTTTCTATCACACATTTGTAAACGTGCCCCCCCTCTCTTTTGTCAGCCCAGGTCTATTTTTGTGCCTGTTGTAATTAACCCCCCCCCCCCCCCCCTTCCCCTTTCAGACATCCACCCTGCAATGCCTCCCTCCACTCCTCTAACTCCAGCCTCGTCCAGGGCTGCACTGTATCAAACATTATACTGGCAGGCCCACATGGTATGTCAGCCCCCCGGGAAAACGCCCGGTATGCCAGAATGTTCGTCCAGCCCCGACTTCGACCCCCATTATTGTCACCCCTTTCTCCTCTTTTCCCTTCCTCCTTTTCTCTCTCCTATATTCTCCTCAGCTTCATATCTCTTGTCTCCCAAACTTTATGCCCCCTCCCCTTCCCTCCCTCCGCCTGCTTCTATAAATAGCCAGCCCCGGTGAGTCATCGCCCAAGACGTATCCGTTGATGTATCTACCCACCCCCCTCCCCCTCCCACACACACACACACATACACATCCCAGCGCTTCTCCTTCTCATTAGCCCATCTCGCACGTCGCCCACGTCGTACCAGGTGCGCTGTGACGGCGGCGCCAAAACAAACCCGTGCCAGCGCCTGGAACGGGGGAGCTCTCTGTTAAAGCCAAAACAAAGGCTGCCCTGGCAGAGGAAGATACAAGCAGGTCTGAGACATGCGCTAAAAGGCTCACCTCGTGCGCAGCGGTGTAAACATATGAGCTTTTTTGTTTGTTTATCAGTTTTGTTGGTTCCTGTCATTCTGTTATGCTATTGGTGCCTTTCAGCTCTGTCGTCTAATTAGTTCTGGTTCCCCAGTATGGCCCCCGTCAACGCCCACTTCTCCGGGGTCAGGTAGGTCGAGGCAGGCGATGGACGAGGGCGAGGCCAGCTGGGCAAAACATTATTAATATTGGATAAACTACAATATGGCCTATTTGACACACTGGTGTGCTGCACACAGACCAGACACGCAAAGAAAAGTTCACCCACGTGGCCACACACACACGGTCTCGCTCCAACACCACAATAAGGAAGACGTCCTTCACAGTTGCTTGCTGCTCGGTGTTGTTGTCTTTGTGGTGGAGCCACTCTGGGCTGTGTGTGCGTCAGAATCAGTGGGCTAATGCGCAGAGCATTATGCCTCTGACTCACCCACTGGTCCCACAGGGCTGAATAGGGGAGGAGAGAGGGGAGACGAAAGGCACTTGTCTCTCAATATTCACCTCACCGCTCAATACCTTGCATGTTGACTTAGTGTTTTGTTTTCTCAGTGAAGTGTGGTGAATACGTGTGGACATACACACATTTTATTGACAGGCTGTGTGTATAAAACACTGTTGTAGCAACTGCATTCAAGTTCGGAGACATTTAGAGTTTAAAAAAAACTATTTTATAAACACTAAAAATGCTTTTTTGCCCATGTGGTTGAAACCAGTGTTACAAACACATACATACACGCACACACACATGCAGTGACCACCCCCTAGAGCTCATCTGTCCACACCTCCCCTTCAGAAAGCTGCTTTGTTATGTAGTTTCAATATAGGCTACTGCAAGTACTGTGCTGACATGGACATTTGGTGATCAAGCAATTTGGGACCAAATATCTCAAAGCAGGATATATTGAATAATCTGTCAGGGTAGATATGATAAAAAAATAGTTTTTAACTTGTGTCCAACCAGAAAGGCAAAGAGAACCATGGTTCTCATGAAAGCAAGTTAATTAATTTACCATTGCTGTAAATGCGTAATCAGTATGTGAATAGGCTACTGGGAATCAAGGCTAAGACGAGGCTGTTGTTGACCTAGCCAATGTCATACTGACATAGCTCACAGCATTATTATTTATCAAACATAAAAGGGCATTGTTTACACATACTAAACATTCATTATGACTTCCACAGCTGCCCATTCCGCACATCAAAATCCAGTTTCAGGAACCAAGCCCACACATATAATGGCCTTTGTTTCCATAGCAACTCAGTTTTCAGACCATGATTCTGACCAAATAGCTGAACTTCAGTGTTACAGAATACACAGGTGTTATACCATGCGCTCTCATACACACAGATGTCAAATTAATTAGTAAACACCAATTACAACACAAACTTGTCTTTTATTAGTTTATTACCAATGCCAAATTACGAATAAATAAGGAAGGAGACATTTGCAACAGCCCACATTGTAGGGCAACAAATATAAAGGAAGATAAAGAGACCGCAAAAACTGGCCAATAACAAAGATTATTAAATATGGTTTAAAGAGATTAAATGAACTTTGATCATAATTCCTTCCCCTCCCACCCTATTTACACTGTAATTTGAAACTCAGGTATTTACACTGCACGCCCTTCAGTCAGGTCTTAAGTGAAGTCAGTAGTTCTGAGGACACTATGGACACGGTGTCGTTATTACTGGACACATTCCTTCAACATTAGCCATTAAGACAGCTATCGTGTTTCAGAAGGCAACTAGCCACCTCTACTCAGGCAGGAAGATGCAGAGGACAAATGTTAGGACACAAAAAACTAAAAGTTAATGTTAAATGCTGTAACCTGTATTGATAGATCAGACCTCAATGATAAAGGTTGGGAGAATACCCAGATGTACCATTTTGTAAAATAGCGCTATCGGTCCCCTGAATTAACAAAGTCAAAAGGTCCGACTAGAGAGAGAATGTGACATTTTGTTTTGCACATGCAAAGGATCATGGGTATGCTGCGGAAATGAGGTTTGGGGGGAAACGGAAGAAAAAAAAAATACAATAAACATTAAAAGCAGCAGTGCTTCTAACACCATGTATGATGGTATGAACACAAGTTAGCTGACAGTATCAGAATAATCTAGTTTGTTTGCATCAGATGCACATACATCATTCGTATGATCATACAGAGCAGATTGGTCTTAACCAGTCGGAGAATAAAGCATTCTGACCTTATGTCTAAGGAATATATTTTCACAAATACACACGATGTAGACCTATATTCAGGAAGTTTGGCTCATAATTAAATGTTCAGCTGGAATGCCACAGAGATGCCTCTTTTTTAAAATATATATAGTTTCAAGTGCTTCTCTAAAGTTACATGCTTTTGTTTCTCTCTTTACAATGTCAACTATTAAAATATCACTGAAACACATCAACTCTTTCAGCACAGCACATTTAAGTCCTTTACTAACGGGCTACATTGAGACTTCAACATCTTGCCGTTCTCTTCACGACAATATTCCTACAGTGTGCTATTCCTATGCTCACATTTCCTCTTTATACAAGCTTTGCCATACGCCACACTTAAGTTTAACATTTATGTAGAAATATTGCACATTCAATTTGCAGTTCATATTTACGGTAAAAGCAACAGTAACTAGAACAATGGAACAAGATTTACAGTTGTACCAAGATAAATTACAGTTAATGCACACCTATTTAAAAGTCTACCTACTGATAAGCTGGAACAGACTTGGTTCCCTCTGAGGCATCCGTACGATACATGGTAGGAGTGTTTGGCAGGTGTGGCTGGACATTTTCAGTTAACAAACAGAGCTAAACAAATCCAATCTCTCCTAAATGTAACAGAAGAATATAAAAATAAATACAGGGCTGGTTAGACAGAAAAGGAGCTTGGGTATGTTAGCAGAGGCTTCTGGATGAAATCCATGGATAGCCAACTAGCAGTCTAGTCAGTCAAGATTATTCAAGTAACCAAAACATTCCACAAACTTGGCGATGCAGGCAAATTAAATAAAAAAAATAAAAATAAAAAACCACCTTACAAAAGTACGACAAAGCATTAACAAATGGCAGTAAAAATAAACGCTTACAACCATGAAAACATAATAGTAACAAAAATCGTAGGAATGTGCCTACAATAAATATCAATGGCTTTGCGACATTACTACGTCGTTACTAAGATTGGGTTCAGAAACACTTAATTAAACATGGCAAAACATGAATGAATACATGAGGTCCCTGCATTTATTCCAACCTCAATCTTGACCTGAAGGACAAGAAGGATTCCTCTGTCAGGCCTGAAGTATCCACCTCTTTCCATACCAGGTTATCTGTAAGCAAAGCAGCGAGTCCAAGACCATGTCAACAGCTGGAGGGTTACATGGAGCTGGGAATGACAAGGAAAATAAACGAAAAACATGATAGGAAATTTAAAAAAAGGAGCGGCGCGCCCTGGGTACTGATAAACAAACACCTTACTGTCCCGAGTTGTTCAGACACCCCGCCATGTGTGTCACGTTGCCTTGGTCGTCCAAGGGAAGTCTCCCAGGCCCGTTCTGCCCATTAGAAATTCAAGTGTTTACCCCTGTGATCGCAGCTGGTCACAGGGGGAAGTAGAGGGCAGGAATTGCTTGGGCTTCTCCCGAGTATGTGTCTGTGTGTGTGTGCTTTTTTGGTGTGTTGGTCACCTATATCTCTACATCCTACCGCCCCCATAGACCTGGTGGTGGCTTGTGAGCTCTTTGTGCATGTGTGTGAATTCAGTCGTATGTTTCTGTGCGTGTAGGCTGGCATCCCTGTCATTTCCCTCCATACAGCCTCTCGATGTCTTCCTGGTAGTGAGTTTTAAGCTCCTTGCGCTTTAGTTTGAACGCGTCCGTCACCAGGCCTGTCTCAGGGGTCCAGGGCTCAGCACTCAAGCGGATCTTCTTTGGGATCTCGAAGCGCTCCAGTTTTGCTGGTGAAAAACCAGAGGCGCAGAATGAAAGCCTAGGCATAGTGAAATGCATTATGGTATATAAAAGATAGGTGTTATATCACATTAGTATTGCGGCCTAAGATAGCAGCGATGGCAAGTAAACTCTTTCAATGAGACATTCCTACGGAAATACAATTTCTGGAATAATGGTTCTAAAATACCACAGTAGACAAAAATGTCTACAATTAGTAGGTGGGGTAGAGAAAATGAATGATAAACATAGCTGCCTAGTACTATGTAATGTTATTACAGAGAGTCAAGTAAAAAAAAAAGGTACAGTTAGGTTCCGTTACTGAATTTAAGGTACTGGACCGGCACCGGCATTGATTCAAATGTGAATGTGAACTAGGTAGGCTACCATGACAGCTAGCTACACTCTCTAGATTAAAAGAATGGTGAACCTGAACGTCTTTGTAGCACATGATCGGTAAGGTAACCAGCTATATTAAGATCGATTGCCAGTCACCAGCCAATCTAAAACAAACAAGACACCCATAACCTACTCTTCCTCCCAGGCAAGGAAAAACCTCCATAAAAACACACATGGGTAGAGAAAAGAGGAAGAAACCTTGGAAAGGGACCACAGAGAGTGGAATCCACCCTTCCGTGGCAGTTATTTAGGGTACAGCTACATAAATCAGGGAGACACACTCAAAATATAGTTTGCCCAGGATTCCAGGCAAGGGGTGAATATTTAGTCTAATAATAATAATAATAATAATTTCAGTGAATAATACATGTTCTATTAAACCTGCTCAGCATACCTGAGAGGGCAGCCTCAGTGATGATGCGGAGAACCTCTCTCTCCATTTCAGGGCTATTGCAGATCTCCTCCCAAGTCCCTTTAACCTGGTGCTGCTTGGCAAGCACCATGAGCTGCTTCTGGCTGGGCACCACAAAGCCGATCACGTACGACTGGTCACTGGGAAATGCCAACACAACGAAACGATACAGGCAGAGAGACATTGACAGGTAAATGAAGTGTAACAAAACATTGAAGGGGGAGCACAGAAGACATACGTTTTACGATTTGACTGTATGTGAATGGTTAACATTTTTGGATTTTTTCACCACAAAAATGTAAACATTAAGCATACTTATCAGATAAATTATCTTAATCCAATAAAAAAATGTTTAGTGTGTGTATGTTTATATATAAAATTTCACAAGCGAGCAAGAACCCTGTAGAGAAGTAGAGCAGCGTGCGTTGCTGTTTACCTGTTGGCGTAAGCACAGATATTATCTATGAATGCACAGTTCTTCAGGACAGCCTCCACCTTTCCTAGAGACACATATTCCCCTGCCTGCAGCTTCACCAGGTCCTTCTTACGGTCTGCAGAATGACGTAGCGTTAGCTAGCTAACACACACACACACACACACACACACACACACACACACACACACACACACACAGGGTCCCTTTGGTCAAGATAGTGCCAGTCATTTTCCCCCAGACACCTTACCAATGATCTTCAGGCACCCATCTGGGTGGAACTCGCCGACGTCGCCCGTACAAAACCAGCGTTGGCCGTTCTCATCCACAAAGAAGTCTTCTTGATTCTTGGCCTCGTTCTTGTAGTATCCCATGGTGACGTTCGGCCCGCCTATCAAAATCTCTCCTCGTGGGTTGGGCTTGTCTTTGCTGTAGTAACCACCTGTGGGAGCAAAGTGTGTATCTTACAGGGCTCCAGACATTTTCCACAGTGAACATTTTAGGAGCACCAGCACAAACGTTAGGCGCACCACTAATTGACATCTGTAAACCCTGTTTTCACAGCTACCCTGCTGGCGGACCAATCACGGTGGGTTAGTGACTCACGAGGTGAGCTATCGCGGCACAGACAGGACAACATCAATTGGATTAATTTAGTTTTATTTTGATCGGTGGACGATCCAATGTGGACCCTTTGAAGGATTATAACCGAGGAATGGACACATTCTGACTTATTGACTGATTCCAACTTCAAAAGGTATGAGACACTTCCTGTCGTCTTTGTTAACATTCCGGTAAAACTGAATTAGGTAATTACTTTGATGTTAAAATTATCTGAAGAATCTCACGATCAAACGTGTAGTGTGTCAATTTTTGACAAGTTTAAATATAGACATGGTTTAAACATGTTTATATGCGCAACCCTTGCTTTCTTCATGTCGTGTCCACAGCATGCGCCTGTGCGACAGTAGGCCTACACAGAAACACATCGCATATACATGAATTAAACAAAGCTTCCCTTCAAGTAAGTGACATCGAGAATTTTTTGTAATGGAGTTTGTCAATAAATCGTTTCAGTCCTCGTGTATATGAACACAAGAAACACCCATCGAGCCAATGTAGAAGTACTCTTCTGTTAAGGACTGACTCACCCTCCTCCCAGTCTTTCAGGGCAAATTCCGAGCAAACCAGAGGAGCACCCACTCGCCCGGTACTGTAGTCCCAAACTGAAACACACGATGAACATTGTGTCGGCAGAAAATCAAATCAAATGAAAATACTGCAAATCAAATATTTTTCCTCTAGACGTTAATTGTAATATACCAATACTTACATATTAGTAATAATAATAATACTCAAATAAGATATGCTGCAGTATGGTGAAATTAATCCTCCCGCCTTAATACAGTTGTGTTTGAGAAGCAGCAGGCATTTTCTCCCTCCACCTGCCTCATAACACTCAACATTGATTCTTGTCCTAGCACGTTGGAGACCCTCTTTATTTCCCCACAAGATGGCCGTCATACTCCTCTCCCCCACCTGCCTACTCAGGCAGCCTTACACTCGCTGATGGTTCCAGCTCCGCAGGTCTCCGTCAGGCCGTAGCCCTGGCCAACGGGGCAGCACATGCAGATGTTCATGAAGCGCTGGGTGGCGGCCGAGAGAGGCGCTCCGCCCGACAGCAGCACTCGTATCTTTCCTCCCAGTAGACAGCGTATGCGGTGGAACACCAGCCTGGGTACAACAGACAGAAAGAGACAACATGGCTGCCTAATAGTCCATCGTAGTCTGTAACATTTCTTGGGTGGGAGGCGTTGTGTTTTCACCTGTGCTGACTTTTGGTCAGCGGCGACTGTGGACTTGGTGTATTTTGGGCTAGGACACAAATGCATCCATCCTGAACATTACCAAGTTATTGATTAATCCACATTGAATCCAGATACCGATTCTTACAGGTGAAATGAGTCAATATGCAGAGCCTTTCATTTACACACAGTAAATGTGGTTTGAAAGAAGGATATAGGCTGTTGCGGTAATAGTTATTGATGCATCGTTCTGGAATTTTTGGGCTGATACCGATTTTCAGTCTGCAAAATCTATATTATACTTTTTAGATATAATATTCATAACTTAAAAAAAGGTAATTTCCGCTCCACATTTTTACTCACCGTGAGCTCATTTTCCACTTTACGTACAAGTCCTGCACCTAAACAGCACAATCGCAATCACTAATAGATTTTAGTGCTGAAAAAAGTGTTTTGTGCAGTATAAAATGTATGTCATGAATCATAAAATATGAATAAACCTGAGATGCATTTCTTTGAGAAATTATTTTTTCAAAAATATTTAAAAACACTGAATCATACAGTAGTTCTAAGTGCCCAAAGTGTTATCAATATTAAGAAATGTATATATACCAGATACTATACATATTGAAATATAAACATGTAGCTCTACAAGCTATAATTTATGATCTCTCACATTTCTGTCCTCTAATGCCTGATTGAGTACAACATGTGGGTTGTTTTTGTCATCACAAGACTCTTGGTCTGCGCTGACTCATTCATGGCTCACCAAACTCAGGAGGATGCACTGAATTACGTCTATATTCCATAATCTAGTTCGTGTAAATGGTTTATTTTTTCCAATTATATTTATTTGGACATGTATAATAAAGTGATTTTGATTAAAAACACCACGATTTGAAGCTTATATTTGCTTAAGTTTGTAGACGAACGAGTGCCGCCATCTTGGAAAGGTCAAGGATGGTCAAAAACTTGAAGGTTGGTCAAATACGTGAGTTTTCACAGATTTTCGATAGATTAAACAGTCTACTCGTTACATACATTTAAAGAAAGCAACAGCGTTTTAACCCACCCATGACAGCCATTTAATTGACAACAAAGATCAGTTTTCCACATCGCCCATTAGAAAGGTATATCGGCCATTATAAAAGGAAAATCAGACTACCACAGATCTCACATGTTGAGTGGAAATCGGCCAATTTAGATTTATTTCTGGTGCATCCATAGTAATAGTGCTAGATTCTTGTTTGGTATACTGATAATTAATGCCAATGTAAACATTTTCTTTTGTTAAAAACATCCTAATGCCTACATTCAATAAAAAAAGAAAAAAAATCCATTGTTCACACGGGACCTGGATGGGTATTTTAATTTATGATAGACTTACATTGTTAAAAACATACTTCTAATGTACCATCCACAAAGCATAAGAGATTACCATCTTTACTGCTAGTGAGTATTGTTAAATAACCATTTTTAATTTAAGATAATCACATTCGTGTGTATTAAAATTGGACTTTTAAATTATATTCTACAGCATAATGGAGTAAATTAAAGAACAATATATCCAGTCACACACCTGCTCCTAATGAGAGGTTTTAACATGGTTAGTACAGAAGCTAAAGAGTAATATGGTTTAAACACTTAAACAGTTTGTAATTTATTTTTAGAAGTGAGACAGCCCACGTATGCATGTGTGTTACCTGTCACAGAGAGGTGTGCTGTATCCCTTAGAGATCTGCTCCATCTTGTAGTTGTAGGCCAACACAAAAAGAGTCTTCTGAAATCTGCTCATCTCCTCCACTTTGGTCATCACATTCTTATAGATACGGTCCATGATCTCCTATGCAACCCAGGCAGAGATGAGAGTCAAGTCAGTGCATTTATAAAGCACATTTAAAACATGCTAATGCGGACCAAAGTGCTGTACATAACAACGCAATTAGCAATGAATATATCTATAAAATAAAACAATAAAAAAACACAAACAACACAGTGTAAGCATAGTGTCCCAGAATTTACTCAAATGCTAAAGAATACATATGGGCTTTTAGAAGAGATTTAAATGTCTCAGTGGTGGGGGATGATCTGATAAACAAGGGAATATTGTTCCATTCTCTGGGCCACAACAGAAAAAGCACGATCGCCCCTCATTTCTCTCTATTGTAATTTCTAACAAATGCGAGAGCTGTATCAGCTAGAATAATTAAATGCATCTGCTCTGGTTGATACCCCCTGCCTACAAGTTGATTTGGATTATTGTCTGCACCTAAAATAATAAATAAATATGTAACCAATATCTAATCAATCAGGGCCTTTTTTCTCCTACCAATTGGTCTGGCTAATCTACAATACCTGTCAATCAATTTGTGCACACAGCTCAATGGCATTTTGCAGCAGGCTCCAGAGGAGGGAACAAAGGAGAAGGTGGGTTTGTGGGTTTTATAATCGTGCTCTTCTAGCTAGCTCTTGTTGCAACTCTCACATCATACCTACAGCTGCTTTAATGTTTAAGGTACATTTGGTTGACTGTGGACGTATTAACATCCCTTTAAAACAGAAGAGCATTATATCATTAGTAACTACTACTAACTATAATAGTTCCGTGTTTCAGTTTCGCTACTTCTCTCCCTGGTTCCCTTGTCGACTCCTTTAAACTGGATTATTTAGTCAGCCAGTCTACTTGTCTGTTCTTGTCTGCTTTTAAAATGACAATAATAACGCTTATCGCAGTTATTTCTGGGACAATATACCGACCAACCAAAAACAGGTATGGTGACGGGCCTAACGGGGGTTAAAGTGTAAAGCAAATGCTTTTGCGGCATGAACTACAGACACGACAGAGAAGCTTTCTTATGAACCTACCGGCACCGACGCCATAAGCGTGGGTTTCAACACACTGGTGTCTCCTTTACTGCCCTTCTTTATCTTGGTAGACTGGAGAAATACACAGACACGACACAGAATCAACTCACTGTTGCACGAAAAGATAAATCTATGCCTGGGAGCTAAATGCCCAGAAGAAAACTCAAGCAAATGCATGGTGCCATTGGCTGCTTGTGTTGAGTGTGTCTTTGTAGATGCACTGACCTGGTCGGCTAGCGTTTGTGGGGAAGAGTAGCCAATGCGGCAACCGTGGGAGATGCACACCAGTTCAGCACTCAGCTCGAGAACGTGGGCCAAGGGAAGGTAGCCGATGTAGGTGTCCGTTTCACTGCCAGCACAAAATTAACCCAAGATCACTACACACAGCAGACTAAACTGGATCCAAAATATGAGAATTGCTACTTGTGAAATACATTACAAGGGAGGAAGAGCCACAAAAGGCAAGATCAAAATACACCAAGGAGAAAAGTATACTGTGTAATTGTAACCTATCAGTTACAAAGTCCTTAAATGAAATACAATGAAGCACACCCTGCAGCATTCAGCATATTATTCAATCCCATTCAAATTTAATTATCTAATCACTTGTAGTCTGTAGAGTCTGACCGTCTATGAGCAGGGTAAACAAACGGCACCGTTCAGATTGGCTGGAAAAGGACTTTTCCCTTGAGCTACCTTTCTTTAGCACATTCAACACAAGGTGTAATTTATGATAGCTGAACGGTATTCATTTTACAAGACTAACCTGGGAAACAGTGAAGAGAAAAAGAGAGGCATTCTATAAAAAAAGGGACCTGTCTGAAATGGACATACTCTAGATTAGGAATTCGCTCCGCCATGCCCGTGATGGCAGCGATGACGTTGCTATGGGAGATCATGACCCCTTTGGGGATGCCGGTGGAGCCGCTTGTATACATGATGACGGCGACGTCATAGGGCGCAGGCTGTCGACGAGGCACCGCCACTGCAGAGGGGCAGAGAGACAACTGGCCTAGTTATGACTGAACTGGCCTCACACACCTGCTCGTGGGTGGTAACAAAAATAATATATATATATATATATATATATATATATATATAAATAAATAAAACGGTAGCTGGAGGACAATGTTTGAGGGTTGCACGATATTGACAAAATGTGATATTGCGATATTGACAATAAAAGATGCAATATCTATATTAATTTCCATACATTTATTTTACTTAAGTTTAAAAATAAGATAAGTAAGATCACAAACGTTATGGGAAAATGCATCAAAATAGATTCATAACACATGAGAACAACACGTTCTCTTATCTCATATACATATGATATATACAGATATATAGATATATATAGTCATATTGGACTTGTCATTCCAAGCTACCGAGGAGAATTCTTTAGGCCACTAATGTTTCCCTTTCAATCTCCATTGTGTCGTTGTCTTCCTCAGCCACACATCTTACTGTTCTGTCTAGATCTAACACAACTAAGCCAAACAGCCAAAGGACGCATCTCTCCTCAAAATAAATGGAATAGGTCATTCTTTTTTGCCACATTTTCAATATGATATTGCAATAACAAAATTGAGTCAATAGTGTGCACCCCTACTTGGTTGACTTATACTGTATATACAATACAATATAAATATACAGCCCATGTCATTTGCAACAACATTTGGTTGTCTGCCCCTTTGTTGTGCTAACAGCAGGGTTCCCCCTCTATACCCTACCCCAACGTGTTTTAACAGTCTGTCCTCCAACTGACTGTGTTTAAGATTTGCAATATTTACACAGGTCAGGATGGGAGCCCATCTCCTGCACAGTCTCCATGGTGTAGACCAGGATGTCTCTGGGAATATTTGGCCAGCTGGTGGGCTTCCTGTCCACTAAAATGATGTACTGGAGTCTGGGCACGTCACACACTATGTCCTGGGAGGGCAAAATAACATCTAATCAATGCAAAGAGAGACGAGCTCTGACAAGCACACATGCCAACAGGAGACTCGGGTGTTATAGACTGCTGATAGCAAGATGTGCGACCTTGAGACGGCTCTGCATGAGGTCTCTGCTGGTGATTATGTGTGTGATCCCGGTCTCGTTCAGGCCATGGGCAATGGCTGCTGGCCCCAGCGTGGAATACAGTGTCACCACTGCAACAGAACAGAAATGTGTCAGTCAATCACACACACACAGGCAGAAAATAACAACAGTGTTAATTAGTAGGATGGGTACACGGCACTGTGTCTGGCCGGTCAGTGTATGCTGTATGATTGACAGATACCAAGCCTCGCCCCTTTTCGCCTCTCCTCCAATAACAGTTGAGAATTTTTGCATCCGACAGAAACTCTGTTAACTGTGTTTTCCTGTAAAAGCATACTATGCCGTTTCGTCCAACCTAGTTACAGTAACTATGTTAGACATGTGAAAGGGGCGGGGCTTAGGATCGGTCAATTGTGCTTCTGCATGTTTGTGGCGTCACTCACATGGGAAGTTGTACATGAAGCAGGCCTGGGCAGCCAAGATCCATTCTGCCCTGGTCTCGCAGAAGATGGCAATGTTACACTTAGGATTCTGGCCCAGGGCTGACAAGCCACTGCCAAAGCACTTCGCTGTCTGGTATGCTTCTTCATATGACAGCCAATTGTAGTCCCCCAAAATTACCTACACATGGACATACCACACACACGTTTTACAAACTCACTACTGATAGTTTACCAGCAACTGAAGTTCATTCAAACAAAATCTATGTGTGCCTTTCTTAAAATAGATTTGATTGTGATTCCAGTCAAAACGCTAATTCGGCTCATGGGTGTCAACGCTACATAAATACCATGGCCAGAACACTGGTGATGACTAATGAGGCTGCTGTAGGCTGCTGAATATCAAAAAGGTCATAGCCCCCCCGTCATGAAACACCTTTAATCAAACACAGTCCTCCACTGCCCTCTATAGACCCTTTGCAGAGATACATTGGAATAAAAGAGGCTTTAACCTAGAGGGGGCAATAGCCAGCAAAATGGCAGCCTGTCTGTGCACATTAGCCCTGCATCTCCACCCACAGTCCTTACACTAATTGCACTGACAGACTGGGATGCCTGCTGTCCTACTCTACCACATAAGTGGTCATGATGTACTTACAGATACAAGATAGCAGTCTAAATATATAAATAAATAAATAAAACAATAAATAAATACACAGGATACAGTAATTATAATATATTGTACGTCTGCCAGGAACGCAGGAATAGCTGTGTAACGATACACACATTTCACGATTCGATATTTGAGGAATGAACGATTCAATTTCTTATACTGCACAATGGGCTCTTTTATATTACATGTGAAGCTACACAAAAGGGCTGTTACTGTGATGTCACCTGTCTCTAACTCCGCCCTACCCAGTGAGTCCTCCCACTCAGTGATTGGCTCAAGCACCCACATGACTTCACTAGCTAGAGATGAGCATCACAGCATGTGTGCGTGTGTGAATTGAGAAAAAGAATACTATATACTCTGATCTGAATAAACAGTCCCATGAATGGACTATGAGAGGCAGCAATGCGCTGTGAACGCGCCCAGTTTTCCCAGAAAACATTGCAGATCGCAACGAAAGTGCAACACGCGCACACGGATCCATTGATGCGGAGCAAATTAGCGGAGCCGTTTTCGTTTCGTGCCCACTGTACACTACATGTGTAAACACAAAGCATGCAGCTCCGCTACTGCAAACGCGTACTTTTCCGTCACTCGCATTTATAGAATATATATATATATATATATGGCCTAATGATCAAACATTTTGCTTGGGTTTTACCCCCGCTGCCCCCGCGCTCTACAATCTCATCGATCTGACAGTGTTGTCAAACTTAACTTGTAACTTGTAGGCCATGTTACTCCTGTATTGTCATAGAGGTGAGGACTGATTCTACAGTATAGCTGAACTATCCTAAAACAGCCTAACATGAGAGTCTGAAAGGAGAGAAGGAGAGGGGGGGAGTTCATGCATCTGCTTTGGTGGGTGTGTTAGATTTCATTAAGAATGCACTAGTTTTAGCTATTCCTGTTAGAATTAGTATTACTCAAACACCAAACTAAGCTCGAGGTTGCACAATGTTTTGGTATTAAAATGTATTTGAATTTCACTTTATTTTGTTGTTTGCTAAATGTATAATGCACTTATATTTTAACAAGCTCTTGCAGATTTAATGATAATTATAGACTGTTAGATATTTTACTTTAAAATACCAGTTAAAAGGAGTAGTAAGATAATACACTAGCAAATATCTGATCACGGGCTCCTAGCTGCCCATTCTCTGTACATGCTGAAATCACTAATCTTTCTATACTGCAATAGCTTTGTAAAAAAAAACACAATCAAAGTGGTGCAGACCGCACAACACTATATGTTACAAATGTGGGGGACAAAGCTTCTGAGGAAACACCCTATGGCATTGAATGGATCTCCAGATTATCGATAATTTTGTTCAAATGAATCGGAAAAAATAATCGTTAATCACCCAAAAAACAAAATAGCGTTTGGTACAGCACTATTACAGTGTCGACGCTATACCCTCAAACCTTTTTGAAAACTTTGCCATTGCGCTGCAGCTCGTCCTCTTCGCTCAGCTGCTCCCTGGTGCCCAGGCAGTCTCTCTCGGGGAACCTGATGGCGGCGTACTCAAACACCTTGTCCAGGGTGTCCACGCCAGGGTGCAGCCCCGCCACCAGCTTGCGCTGGCTGTTGACGGCGCGGTACGGTCCTGCCGGCTTCCCGCTCACTGAACGGGCCTTGACCCGGCCAGAGCGTTCCAGGTTGGTGCCGGCCCCGGAGAAGAAGTACCACGGCAGGAAGGTGATGGCGGAGTAGACCCACACCACGGAGCGGAAGACGTGGAGCAGCAGGGGGTTAAGGTCCTCCTTCAGCTTCATCTTTAGGGAAGGAGGAGGGGGGTGTGACGCGGGGGGTCAGAGGTGGAGAATAGTGGAGACGACAGGGGAAAGGGCAGGGGTGGGGAACCAAACGCTTCCTCCTCTCCGCTGCTCTGTTCCTGTCGTCAAGGACTCTTGATCTAGTACTTGTGTGCAAGTGGCTCTGTGGCCGGACGAGCAGGCCTGCAACACAAACAGGGTGGATTCAAAATACCACCAAACTGCATCGAAGCTAGCTCAGCATGTTCTCTGGGGTGTAGGGTGACACAGCGCATGCTCAGCTCTCTTGCACACGCACAAAAATAAATCAATGTTCGCTTGTGGATTAGCATGGCCTATCATAAGCCTAGCCTTTTTCCTAATTCAGCACTATTTGACTCAATGCTTTGATTAAAGCAGACCAATGTCACAGAGACCACCTTGATATTACCAACAGACGTTATTCTGAGGACGTTCGATTCGGTCCACTACTAGTTCAACTGTGGTGTCCCTGAGGCATGCTCAGAATGTGTGCTCAAAGTGTCTCCGCTAGTCTTCTGGGCTTCAGATTGCAGTAAACATGAAGGTCAATTAGCAGTGATACATTCCTCAGATGAGTGGCAGTGGTCTGAGTGGTGGTTAGCCTACATCCAGCCAGCGCTAACATTATAACACAGCAAGCCAAGGACTGTGAAGTTTGCTTGGTAGGCACTGGAATTCCCCTGACATAGGCCATAGCTATAATATTAAGCTCATAAATTATGTTTTCAGCCAACGGATACTATTCTATTCTGATATTGCTCTAATGATGCCTGCCGCTGACTAATCTAAAGTTTAACAATTGTTGTTGTCACTCTTAGGACATTGTAAAATGATACAGTACAGTATGATACAGTGTACAGTAAAGTAAACAGAGCCTCATCCACAGCAGATATCTGAAAAAAGGAACTGTGCGATAGAGGAAGACTACGTGGTTAAACCCATACATCCCACTCATATTTGTCTCGTTACATTGGAATAACGTTGCTGTGCAATGTGGCAGACATATAGAATTATTTCTGTAACATGGTATAATACACACACAATTATAATAAATGGCACACATATAGAATTATTTCTGTAACATGGTATAATACACACACAATTATAATAAATATAACTGCGATAACACAAAAGGATTATGGCATGGTACCGTACATAAATACTCAAAAGTAAGCTACGCCATGTCACAAAGGTTCTAGAATTGAGTGCACCATGACAAACAGATAGATATACGCAGATATAAACATCATATATAAGTGAACCTCGACTTCACTTATATGCAACAAATAAATATATATTCGTTATATTTAGCAGACAGCTCTGGATGAAATGAAAATATCTCAGATTCCCCCATCGTACTAAGCATGACGCGAAATTTATTTTATGCAATGTTATCTACACTGAACAACGTGACAAACATATTCAGCTAACTTCAAATTAGCTTAATAAATAAAACAAACACGTTGTACCAAAGTCTATAAAATACATGTGTTTGTACTCCGCTGTAGTTGTGGCTAAAGCTAAATAGCATGGTAGCGTACTGTACTGTAGCACTAAGACGGGGTATTGCTAGCCTGGACACGCACTAGGCAAGCTAAATAATAGCTCAGCTATCTAAGCAGCATATTACATTCTAGCCATGAAATCATTACATGTAACACAATTCCATTTCCTAGTGAACGACATAATACAAAGTAGCATAGTGAACACATACAGAGTGCGTTTCATGTGGTTCATCACAACACTAAAAGCAGCAATATGCTGTCCGATATGAACATCTGCATGGCGCTTACAGGCAACAATGCATTCCCTCCACTGTCTTCACTTACCGCTTATGAGCCGTTACGCGCTATCGTCTAGTCTGGGCTTTGGAAAGCTTCGACATAAAGCTTCGATATAAAGTTGCGATACTATATTCATATGGTTGTGTATTTATATATATATATATGTCAGGCAAATATGTTAAGTAATGTACATACAATTTAGGAAAATAATAAATCTGAGAGCATCACTCTGCCTGTGTTACGAGCCCGGAAGTGATGTCATGACGTCGACGGTTCTCTTTGGTCCGATTAGGTGGCGCGTGCTTTAGGCAGCTCTGACGTCAGAAGAGGGTTACTATCGGCCACTGGTAAAATGGGAGAATCGGGCGGTCAGAAAGAAATCAAAATTGAAGTGGGGTTTTGCAAAACAACTAAATATTTTTGGTGCAGGCTACTCAGTCAACTCCCTAGTATACGTTAAAACGACGCATCACATATTCATCTTACATAGTGAGAGGCAAAATAATGTCACGATCCGCAACACGAGCATCCTATTCCCCTCTAGTATCGTAGCAAGGTCGTGGAATTCTACATTTGTCCTTGTAAAACTAATTAGTACCCAATTCATTTAGCCTAGTATGCATGACCCAAAAACGCCAAATGTTTTACCGAGTCCGTCAAAATTAGCATACCTTAACGACAAATATAATGGGAAAATAATTATTTTGAGCATTCGTCGGACTATGGTTATTACATTTCACGTATATTAGAAATTAGAAGGCTGAAACCTACGTTATGCTACAATATCACCTATATTTGTGCGTATTATCAATCTGCTTTAAACCATGCCTTTTACTATAGGCCTATAGCTCCATCTTATGGTAACAGATACGTAGGCTTACGTTGCCATGCATCGCGTAGTAAATGGTAAATTTGTAAATGGTAAATGTATTTATGGGCGCATTTTTATAGAGCTTTACAGTATTTTGCCTGACATTCACCGAGTCACACACACATTCATACACCGATAGTGACTGCTGCAATGCAAGGTGCAACCAACCACCGGGAGCAGTTAGGGGTTAGGCATCTAGCTCAAGGATGCTTACAGGTACGTCAGCACCGGGGTTTGAACACATAACATTGCGGCTGGAAGTCCAACACTCATATGGCAATAGGCTACGTTAACATTGCCACACAATTGTTAAAAATATAAAATTGGTTATTGGCAATGTGAGCCACGCAGTATACATGGAGAAGTGCTTCAGATTCCTTCTGTAAACGTATATTAAAATGTACTGCCACAGTGGCTTCTGTTTGTCTGTTGCCCTCGTACATGGACGAGCCTTGGGCACCCCAACACCCTATCACCCTGTTCGTGGCTTATACCGCCTCTGACCACTGCTGATGAGAGACCCCACACGCCCTGGTTGTCTAGCTGTGGTTATGTTATTGCCATGACTTGTCAAAGTGGCTCAGATCTATGCATTTCTCCCACATTCAAAACGTTATAAGAAAACAGACTGCGTGCTTACATAAGACCTTGACATGCACCGTTGTTATGATATATTATGTTATATGATATATAACTAACAATGTTTGTTGATCATATATTTATCAGCACTGAAACCCGAGTTCAATTGTGAGTCAATGATTGAGATAATGTGCATGTTACATAATGGGGAGCGCGGTATACATAAGGAGAATGGGTAAGTAATTAGTTAGGCTATACTGTACGGATTTATTCACATGTAGATGTAGATATGTGGTCAATTGCACCTCTATACTAAATAATGTTCTATAATATCTTTGATATGCAAACTTTTTTTTTTTTAACTCGTGAATTTCCCATTGAAATCGGGTCATTTCTGACCAGTTATGCTATCGTGTATCGGGTAGGCATCATCATATTTTTCAACAAAATAAATATAATGTTATCAATAAAAACGAATTTTACACATTTCAGGTTTCTTCAAGGCTATGTAATGTCATAAGATTTCTTTCTAAAGTTAAGCAAGAAAATGTAGCCTATAGACTTAGGTGATTGTCATGAATACGTTGTTAAAAATTATAAACTACCGTGTATACGTATATGGATGTTACAATTACAATAGCCTCCTTAGACCCTCACAGGATAATGGTGAATCATTTAGATTTTGGTTTTCTTTTGAGTGGAACCACTAGAGGGCGATAGACACATTATTGTAGGCTAATTGACCCCGTCATAAAAGGTACGGAAGGCAAGCAGGGCATGCCATGGAATAGGCGGACTGGCGGCCTACAACATTTTCATTCTCTGCTAGGCTAGATCTATATAATTATAGATTCTGATCAGGACACGATTTGGTTTTGCGTAGATTAGATTAGAGTAACGGGCCAAGATAATGGCGACTACAGTGTTGCTGAATCTTGTAACACAGATTAATTTGTGGGTCCACGAGGTGAGTCGCTCAGAGTCAATTAACTGTAACTGTAACTGTAACTGTAACTGTAAAGTAATACAGTAGGCCTAAACAAAGTAAAGATAATTTGAAAGGTGCATAGGTCATACATAGAATGTTAATAATACTGTAATTAAGACTACAGGGTTGCCACTCTTAGTCTCTTAATTTTAAATACACCATAATCCCAGAGTAATTGCCTATGTAAATTAAGGTAGGGTAAATTATAGACATGGTTTTGTAATCTGTTTTCTTTTGCTGCAAGCATTCTCGATTACACCAGTGGGAGTCTGGGACTGATATGATTGCACTAGCTCTCTGAGTTTGTCTTTTCTTAGTCGGTAAGCAAGCCTTTGTTCTTCTCCAGCCTCTTTATTAAAAATGACATTCTGGCAGGTAAAATGGCAGGTAGGACATTTATTGAACTATGACCTAACAATGGCACCCACCCGATCTCTGGCCTTATGGGTGTTTTCATGCTTGTAAAGCCATATGGTGATACTGAGTATACATATACTGACAAATCTTATATGCATAGATAGATTGGGCTGAATTTGTGCTGCCCCATGCAAACACACACACACATGCCCATGATCACATGGTGTCTCCCTGTATGTCGACACTTGATCTAATAGCTATCCTTAGGCAAGGTCCAGGAGGTCATCTTGATGTGGCGTACACCATCAGAAGGCAGATGTTTTGAGCAAAGGAAACACTTTCATGTGCTCTGGGAGTTACGTGTGTCCAATCTGATAATGGCATAAAGGCACACTTTGCAAACACTTGGGGAAAACCTTAAAGGGTGACCCAGAAAGAGCATGCAAAGCATGTGCTATCCTGGGACTGTGTCAATGTGAATGAGCCTTCTTTCACGACAATGAGCAGAGTGGGAGACCACAAGGCACTTGTCCTGGGTCAGACAAACGTGTATGTCCCCAAAAGAATACACCCTAAACACCCCACATTAAAACATGATTAAATCCATTCTAATAATGTCTCGCATAAACATTTTTTAAATATCCTTTGACATTATGGACACTGAACCTTCTTAAAAGCCAAGAGAAAAATAAACCTATAGCATGAAGCAAGTACAACTACAGTGTATATGAGCTAAGTACAAATAATATTCTCCCGGTTGATCTTAAGGCCCCTTGACGTCCAGTTGTACTTTAAAATATGCTGGAAGACGATGGGTGGGGGTGTTGGAGGGGGTGGGGGTGGGGGGGGGGGGGGGGGGGGTGTTAGGGGATTA
>JAODLL010024023.1:0-24964 GCA_026546735.1 Forbesichthys agassizii
CATACAGCCAATGAACGCATCTCTCCACAAAATAAACTGAATATTGCAACATTTTCGATATGATATTGCGCAACGTGGTATTGCGATAACGATACTGAATCGATATATTGTGCACCCCTATACCAGATGCAAGTTTTTGAGTATTTCAATGTTCCAGTTTATCTTACATGGACATCGATAAATTGAAGCTGGGCTTTTTCATGTGCTAATTTTGTTAGCTAAACATACTGGATATAATCTAGCACAAATCTACATTGCAATTAGTCTATCACCAAGGCATCAGTGTGACAGCAAGCCTTTGTTATTATAACACAATATAGTTATTGTTTTTGATAGTTAATGATATGCCACAGTGTATTTTCTGGTTTGACTTGAAAGATAAACACAACTTCCTGTTAATGAGAAGCAGGACATTAAGAATGAGTGATATGCATTTTGAGTGCTGTGTGTGTCTGTGTACTTGTATCGGCTGCTGTATTCCAGAGGGTATGACACACCTCTATAATGCCTTCAGTATAATCTTGCCTTGTCTTGGCACTGTTAACTATTCACCTTCTAAATGGAAATAGCAATGGGACTTAAAATTTAAATTTCTACCTTTTTAGTAAATGTTTTGCTGCAGAGCAGATTTTAAAAACATCTAAAGAATGGTGGAATTTGAATTTTCAGTGTGGAACATGTATTGTTTTCTGCCCCAGACTGGTACTACTGTATATTTAATGAATTTGAATGAAGCATTCTAGTGTATTTCAATCAATACCCTCTCACCTCTGTGACTCATCAGCTGTTGAAGGGGGTAATGTCAGCTAGACACAAAGTTACTATGTTTTTACATTTTATTTTAATTAAATACATGTATAATGGTAAATGGTGTTTACATATTTTTAAATGCAGTTTGATTTATAAGTAATATAGGTAGGATTTTAGAGCTATACATTTACTGTAATACAGCATGTTAGAAATGCCATATATCTGTCATATATCAGTAATGATCTGTGGCAGTATGTGTTCTGGTTTATAACTCCCACCTCTGTAAAAGACTATTTAGATTTTTCACCGCACCCGAGGATTTCCGACAAATCAGGGCTTTCCCTGACAAGTCCCTTGGCTGTCAGTCACATGAATGTGCACACACAGCTACAACAGGTTTGTCAATGGGCTTCACAATGGCAGACCAACGGTCTCCAGAGGGAGGGAGCGGGGTTTGGGTTGTTGATTTGCAAATTGCCATTGATGTTGTTTTTGTCTTTTGTTGCAACTCTCAAATACTACCTTCAGCAGCTTTAACCATATTGCTAATTAAATCCAACAATTAAAATAACAAACTGAATTTACAAAATGATATGCCGTGGTCAGTTGACCGTAATAATAATACATATGCCTTCTAATAAGATTGGTGATTGATTAACCTAGCGATTTGATTTGACAGTTTGGTTTAGTTTCAACAGAAGATGCTTTTGCATTGCAAACCAATTGAAAGGTTTCTGTAGGGCCTTAAGGGGCATTCACACTACTGGAGGCAATGGTGGCATGACGACATGTGATCCTATTCATGTGTGTCAAACGCACAGAGAGCGCCGGCACGGGCAGAAATTCTGCTGCCTAGCTGCCCGCCCTGGCGTCTGGCCAGCTTCTACAGTCGAAAACAAGAATATAATGGATTTATAAGTACCCGGAACAGTACAATGTATGTTCCCATTTACACATGTTGGGAGGAAGGCGTTTGCTTGACCGCAGAGAAAATACAAAATTCAAAATACAAAAATGTAAATCAATCTGTCTTTTTTAAAGCATAACATTGGTGAAACTAAGATCCACAGAAAATAATAAATGTTTTTGTATGTTTATATTTCTAGAAAACTAAAAGCATTGTGTTAGCTGGGCTTCATGTAGCCTAGCTGGCTGTGCAGTTGATCGGGAAGAAAATTGAAGCAGTCTGCTCTGGAGTTCTGTTGAAAGCATGCACCCATAACATGGATGTATACAAATTGATGTATAAACATATCTTATTATGTCATGTCCTCATTTTCCTCACTGCTAATCTTCATAAAACAAAGCTTAAACAAAGTGCTGTCTGCATATCGACCATAGCAACATTTATCGACTCCCATCCACTTTTGTGCAAACCTCATCAGAATTTTGTTCCGTGGGTTCAACCTACCGCTTTCCGCCACGGTGGGCACAGCTATTGCTGTGTAACTGCACCCTAAAATATGTCTTTTGAGCTCTAAAGTAAGTAATAGGACTGATCTGTGATGAGACACATCAACACAAAATCAATCATCATTTTATGTGCTGAAAACAAAACCACGTCGTATCAGTTAAAAATCACCCCAGGACCTGGCTGGTTTTCATCTGTATGTTAACGTTAATGTTAATGGGGGTCCCCCTCTTAGCCCCTCCCCTCACTCAGCTCCTTGGTGCATTTTTCCAAGTTGTAGTGGGTGGAGTCAGACTCAGAGCTGGGGTGCAGATACACTTTAATAATACATTATAGACTTTCCGCAGAACGGTATATTGAATTTGTAAAGCATTTTGAGTACCTTGAAAAGTATTATATAGTATGTAAGTGTAAATCTCCTCGTTATTTTGACAAGGTTTTAGTATACCGAATATACTGTACTGTGCATTTAACATTGTGGAAGAATGACAAACAGGTGCTTATCAGGGTGAAGCGTTTCCAGGTTTGACCTAAATAACTCTGGGCTCACCTGGCTGTTCACAGAGGCAGGCATGACAAGTTATTCATGTTTGCGTAATCCCTTTTGCATCAACCTCCGCTATTAGCCCATAGAAACCTTCCCTGCCTCTGCACGAGCTCTCATGTGAAGAGGCTCAGGAGAGTTGATGTCATGACATCAACAGCAAGAAGTCACCTCAGGGTGAGATAGAGAGAGAGAGAGGGAGAGGGGGGGAGGATTGTCTTTAAGTTGTGTGTAAGTTCAGTAGCCTATGAGATTTCACAGGTATTTCCTTGTTGAGCAGGGTATTTCCTGAGCGGTGTCCCTCACCAATTTAGTAGAGGTCTTGCTGTTGCTGTTCCCTTCCTACTAACTCCACCAAGTACACACTGCTCCGCAATGCATACTGATGTGATTGGGGTGGAGGTGCAGATAGTGGTGCTTCTGCAATTAAAATCAATTGTTCATAATTTTTAGCAGCCTTAGCTCCAGACGTTGAAAACTATGTATTTACTGTATCTAGCCTAATTGTGTAAATCTAGTTGTCAGGCCTATATTTATAATGGTTTGTGTGGCAATGTTTAGCCTTGGCTTGCCGTCTTAGCAATGTGAGATGTATTCTGTTTCTGTGGATACAGCAACCAGTTGGGTCAGAAAAGGGCGAGTCGCCTCAGCACACACCTAATTAATCTAAAGGAAGCCTTTAGAGCAGTGTGACTCCTTCAGGACTGTGACTCCTGCGCTCTCCTCCTCTACAGTAACCCTACACCGTTCACACGCCAGTGTTACCGCTAATGGCTAAACAGCCTCACCTACACTCACATGCCCTGTCGGGCTGCCTGGGCCAGCCAGATGCGCTCCACACACCACTGCCTTGCTTTAGCAAGTGAAAGGAGGGGCGGGAAGGAGGAAATAATGATCTCAAACCGTCCACCGCAAAGGGAGGGGAGGAGAGAGGGAAGTTGAAGCAACAACACCACAAAAACAAAAGGAGGGGAAAACCAGCCCAATCAAGTGCTTCTGCTGGAACTAGATCCCTCCCCTGTTCACCACCTGAGATCGAAGGAGCGCAGCTGTGCTGCCAGAGAGAGAGAGAAAGAGAGAGAGAGATCTCGGAGAAGAGCTCTGCAAGTAACCTGTCTTCAGTTTGGCGGAACAGACAAGCAGCGCTCTGACAAACTGAGAGATTGGCTTATAGTAACGAGAGAGAGAGAGAGGGAGAGAGGGGGAGAGGGAGAGAGAGAGAGAGAGAGAGAGAGAGAGAGAGAGAGAGAGAGAGACAGCGGGCGAGCAGCATGCTCAGGAGAGAGGCCAACATCTCAGGAGAGTTGCCTGGCTCTGTAACAACAACAAACTAGCAAGATTGCCGTGGAACTGCCGGGACTGTACGCCACACAGCAGCGGCGGAGGATAGACTCCTAAATGGGGAAGACAGTGGAAGAAGAGTTTAATGTGACGAGATAAATCAAAGAAAGTTCTGCCTGCGACTGTCCTGATGTGAAAGGAGTTACATCTTCACATTTACCTGACCATAACATTGGAAATTGGGGAATCTTTTGGACCACGTTTCGTTGTGCCAGTCCAAGGAGAGCGTAGCTTTTGCACCTTTTGTTTGATTTTACGCTGATCCACTCTAACCATAATGTAGCCCGGACCCCTTAATGCCAGCGCCAGGGGACCCAGACTTGAGAGTAGTGTTCCTGGATTCCTGCAGCCCCGACTGGAGACATGTCCCGGGAGGATCTGAGGAGCCCCGGGTCAGAGAGCGGGGCTTCTGACCACGGCAAAGGACCCTCTGTCGGGGTCCCGGGACACACTCAGGATCAGGAGGAGCACAGCCAAACCCAGGACAGGATTGTTATGGACCGTATTGCCTCTTTGTCGGTAGACATGTTTGAACCCAGTGACTTCAAGGGACGCTTCAGCAAGATCCGGTCCAAGTCCAAGAAGAGGTCGAGGATCTTCCGAGGTAGGCAGGGGACACCTAGGGTTGTTGGCTGAGCAGCTCTAGAAACATAGTGTTGGAGCAAGTCTGTGAAGTACATCAGAAAACCAACACATTGTCCCTGTAAAAATAAGTACATTTAAGTTCAAAAGCAATTTCTCTCTTTTGTTTTGTAACTTTTCTATTTCTGGGGAAGTCCTGAGCCGATGTGATGATTTAATTAGCGTCTGATGTGAAAAAAAAGTGCACAAATTATTGTGCATATTGTACCTACATATTGATATTTTGTATATTTAAATAATATTTAGAATATACAATTTTTGTCATCTGAGATGCCAAGCGTACTTATCTTACTTTATATTGGGTGATGCCCCTTTGGGCTTGCCATATAAGTGACAATATGTTACAGATGTACTGTATGAGAAAGTCCATAGACAAGGTAAACTCAAACTTGTCAAAGACATTATAACATTATTTACGTACACATCGCCTGTTGGTCGAGCAGTGCTTGTGCAGTGATGTTGTTTTACCTGGTCCTATTCACTGGCATAATCACATCTAGTTTTGAAAGACAGTACAGTAGATCAAATATGTGAGGCTTGTAAGATTCTTGTTCAACAAGGCTATATTGGAATTTTGCTGATGCTCAATAACCTTTTAAGTGTTTGGTGTCACATACAGTAATGTGAAATGACAAATATAGACAATTTCAGGTCATACGGTCACAAGGTCATAAGCCATTTGTGTAGACTTGCAAAGTGTGATGGGGAACAGACAGCAATGCCCACACATGACAGGAACGCCATGTAGTTAAGCGAGAGACGTGGTGGGGCGACTAAGGTTCAGAGAAGGACAAGAGGCTTCAACAGATTCAGTTTAGCAGCTGCACACTGAATGTAGTACATGTAGCTGTGTGTCCCCACTCCAACATATTTGACTGGAACCTGGCTTGAACCTGAGGAGAAGATGAGAACTCACACATTAGCCTACTGTAACTATGTGAGTCCTTGCCTCCCATTAAGATCAATATGTGTATTTTATGCATGTGGCTGAAGCTACTTTTCACAGTTTGTACATGGAAAACAACATCCTGGCTCTCTTATGAGCCTGTTTGTGTGTGTGTCTGTGTGTGTGTGCGTTCATTTGAAACGTGACTGAGAAGTTGGAGTAAAAGTCAACTGTGACACGACTTGATGTGTGTGGTATGTTTGGCACGAGAGCAATCTCACACACATTTCTCCCAACTCTGCAATATGTTCAACCTGCCCAGCTGTGCAAAGGAGACACCACAGTGTGAACTGTGTGTGTGCCCGTGTTATGTGTTTTAGAGCGTGCTGTAGGGAGAGAGAGATTTACTCTGTTTTGAATTGTCGTTTAGAAGGGGTGGCTCTGGTTGTAGCACAGTAGGCACACTGTTTCGGGTTGTGTTCAGTGTTTAGGCCTATTGGTGCCAGATGGTCACAAATACTACTAATTTGGACTTGTCTTGATAAGTTACAACATTGTCATAAAACATGCTGTCTGTCATGATGGTCAAGCACTCAATATGTTCTGACCTGAATTTAAAAGATATTGATCTTACTGTATATTACAACCAGTGGAATGTGTGTGTGTGTGCGCACGTCCAGTAGTCCAGGGTATTGATGTTGCTTTTGTTAGACAGCAGCTCCCATGGCCAGATGTTTCCATCGCCATGCTACGCGCTACACTAGTAGGATTACATGCCCATCAAACTGGTGTCACACACACAGCACGAGCTGTGCCGTGTACTGAGGTTTTTATATATTGTATTGATTTTACTCATTTTGTATTGTTTTTAATGATGTTGTAGTGTGAAGCACTTTGTGTTACATGAATGTGCATGAAAAGTGCTATATAAATAAAGATCGATTGATTGACCGTTTTAGTATTTTGACAAGGACCGTGTCACCCCTAGTGTCCTGTATGTGTCTCTAAGAGTGTTTGCATTTGACCTGTGTGTGTGTGTGTGCGTGCACATCCTTTTGTTTACAGTAGTATGGTGTTGGTCCATCGCTCCAATGCAATGCACTGGAGCGATGGCATTCCACAGACGCAGTGGAAGTGCATGCGACAATATGCTGCTTGATAGACAGACCAGTGTGCAGTGGTTCACGTGGAGCAGTGTCTTCATGGCCATATTCAGACAGCTAGCTGCCCCCTGTGTGTGTGTTTTAGTACAGTACAGTATTAGTATGTCCGCGTGTGTGTGTGTGTGTGTGTGTGTGTGTGTGTGTGTGAGTGCGTGCGTGTTGGGAGGGGAGCGGGGGTGGAGGAGTCACATTCCAACAGCTGGCATGCCCAGGCTTCTTTCTCAGAATGTGAGGAAATCCTGCCATATACAGTTTACATGGACATGTGAGAGCCTTTACAACACTATGTGTATGCACACACGCTTCCGTTGCTAGCTAGCTGGCTAAGGAGAGACACAATGTTATTTCTTTCAAGTAGGTCTGTTCTTGAACCAACATTGCTATTAACCAATAATATGTCATCTTTATAGTAGTTTCACAGAGCCAGACTTTACTTATCTAAAGTCTGGGACACATCCGCCTACTTGACAGGAGAGGTATTTTGATTGACATGCACAATGACCAACTACGTAACTCAATGACAAAGTCGGACGTTTAATCAGAATCTTACCAACTGGCTGTTTTCAGGTATTTTCTATTGTTAGATAAGTAGACGATGGTTACTGAAATTAGTCAATAAAGATCTGCACTCGTGTCGCACCGAAATTCCAGATAGGCTACAGACTTCTTGAGTCACAATGCTATCAGCCAATGAATATCGAATTCCTCACTTCCGTAAAATCAGTCAAACTTGCATATTGTATGTATATATATATACGTATATGTATGTATGCATATTATGTATCAGACGTTAAGCACAGATTTGCTTATGTGACGTAATGCGAATAGTCGGATGAGGCTGAGACTATAGTAACAGCTACCTATGTTATTGGTTGGTCCAGGAATGCATGTGGAATGTTGATCCAGGAACATATCCTGCAATAGCCTACGCAAAATCAAATTTTGCGTAGTGACAGTGACTGTGTGTGGCAGGTTTCCGTTGCAACTATTTACATATCAAAACGGTTCATTCATTTGAATAAAGTGTAATTCCCTGGACAGAAGCAAGACCAGGCTCGAACTGTTAGCCTATTCTGTCTGTGACACAGGCGATATTCTGACGTATTCTGTGTTGATCACATATTCACACCCCTGTTCTTACGGAAATAGTTGGTCTTTCAACTTCAGTACAGGCCAATGTACAATTACCTGGAAGCACTGCCATAAGCAGGCCAACTTTCTCTCTGTGGTCTCAAACCGTTTAGAGTTATTTTGGCTTTGAATAGAGGTATGATGTGGAAAATATATATAATCTGAATTGATACAACTTAATGGCAGGGAGCTGTCAAGTGAGGTATGTGCACTTGTGCCTATAGTGCCTACTAGACTGGTCTAATAAGTAACATTAGCATAAACGGAGGAAATATGTTCTCTGTTTATATAAACCACCACAGGGTCACTGGAAAAAATGCCTTCATTTGCAAGCTAACATCCGAGTCATCTAAGGATGTCCCTGACTAAGAATTTAAATACTTGAATCTGATTGGTCAAGTCTTGCATATTGTAAAATCTATTTTCATTGAGCAATAGTAGTATGCTGTATTTATATGGGTGGGGGAAAAAAAATGGTACTCCATTTTATTATGTCTAGTTCTCACGCCAGAATGCCACAGGCATATCAATGAACCAGTTAGACCAATGAAAATTATGTCATAAGAACAAAACACTGCATAACCCTCAGAGTAGCTGCACTATGCCTACACAAGTAGCATACACCTTTCAAACAGAATCTCACGGGGGGAGTGGACTAACATTTAGTAATACATTTAAGGATTTTTGCCACTAACTTCAGGCAGAGATCTTAATCCTGCCTTTATAAAAACTTGCACCGCCTCTATATGAAAGTTGTTTCTGTTATTGTCATGTGACATCACAATGGTTTGTGTAGGCCCATAGTTTACTGTCGGGGTGATTTATTCATGCAGTACGTCCCGTGTCAACCAGGTCCTTATGCGTCTTAGTGCCTTCATTTATGGTCTGTGTGTCTGTCTGTCCTGTCTCGTGCCAGTTTCCTGCTTTTGAGTTGTTTTTGACCTTCCACGCGAGACGCAATAAGGAGGTTGGTTAAAAGCATGACCTATTTTCAAGTGAATTATTAACAATAGTACATGCTGATATATATACCAAAATAGGTTTATATTTCATGATGTATTGTGGAGAATCAGATAAGCAGCACCCCCATACGGACAGATTGGAATGATCATTGTTGATTTATTTCATATCCACATTTTGCAACACTTTGGCTGTGAGATTGGCAACTGAATTAGGCTCCTTAGCTCCAGTCATTGAATGCTTGACTATTTGGTGTCACTCCTAGAGTCATCACAACTGTATTATTATTATTATTATTATTATTATTATTATTATTATTAACCACCTTCAGGGTGCGTTGTGTCATTGTGACATTGAATTAAAAATGTATCTCTGTTCCTCTACCGTGTACTGTACTTAGAGTAGTTTAGGAATAGTGCTTTAATGCTTAGGGTATGTAAATAAAGTATTTTCTAAACACATTTTTAAAATGTAAGTATGTTATCAAGATGTATGTTGAGAGCTAATACAAGTGGGGGAAAAAAAAAGTTTCTTAAAGACATTGGCGTCGATGCTAGGCTTGTTGTCTGGCATATGTAATTGAAATGGACCATTCATGTCATTACCTAGAATAATAATGAGCTAGAATAATGCTAATGGCGCTATACCTGTTTTTCCCACTGGCGCTCCACACAGGCCAGGCCTGCCAAACAGACTATCTGATAACAAGCTGGGCCTGTGGGGCAGCATGTGCATGTGACTGGGGACATGTCATCCAGGAAGAACTGTTTCTATTATTTGAGCATTGCTTTGCAGTGTGCAATAGATAGATTTGTTTTATGTTTTTAACATTTTTACTGCAAATATAATTTCCCCTGGAGGGACTATAAAGACTGAACTTAACTGAACCTCCTCCACCACTTCTGAGATTACCTGAGCCTAAACCCCCGGGACACACTGCAAGCCATCCGCTCATCGCACATCGCTCTGTAGTTGAAAATTGGCCGCTTGTTTACATTCCAGGCTCTGTTAATCAATGATATCCTTAACTCCCGTTGGTAGTCGCCTGAAATTGAGATTAGTTTAACTCGGTACACGCCCACTTTGCTTCGCCGACCGTTCTTTCGCTCATGGCTGAAGCACATTGACTTTCCATTGTCTCTCATCGCTACATCGCTGTTAGTAGGGGCTTAATTGTCTTGTAGCGTGAAGAACCAACTCACCATGCCAGCTGGAGCTTGTGTGTCTTCTGAAGGCCCAGAACCCCTGACAGGCCAGACGTCTGTGTCTGTAGATACATCCATCTGGGGAGCCGTCCATCGGAACTATTCAAAAGGGCAGGAGCTATGTTGGGCATGTATTTGGACAAACCTCTTAACCAACACAACCTGTTAAATTCACTCTTGCAGTAATACAGTCGGGAGAAAAGCCTTTGCTCTTCTAATGCAGTCTAATATGGCTGATGCTTTATTGCATAACCTATACGTTAACATCAGCAGGTTGTTTTAAAGTCGCCTTCGTCGCACCGAAACCACGTCTGTAGCTAGCAGTGCACAGCTAAATGGCAAGACCGTCCCGGTCTCGCGAGGCTACAGAACCCCTGTCCCACTCCGCATTATGTTACTGCCTTCCTCACTACATCTGCTGCTGCTGGCTTGACCCCCCCCCCTCCTCCTCATACTCTGACCTTTCCCCCTCCTAGCTCGCCATCAGCGTTGAGACCTGCAGTCATCCCTCTCTTGTTAGTGGAGGAGAGAGAGAGAGAGAGAGAGAGGGGGCAGATGTCAGGCATGGTTGGTGTGTCTCTTTAATGGTGCGTCCTCATTAGAAGAGGCACCGGTGTATGACAGAACTGGATGTTGTTCATTTTAACCGTCAACCGGCCGGTGAGCGAGAAGAGTAGGCAGTAGATGGAACCTAAATAAATAGGCTATCATAACAAGTTAAAAATGCTTTTAAAGGGCCTGAATATGGATAGGCAGGCATTACCTAAGTTGCTTTTGCATCATTAAGAGACCTTTTCTCAAGACTGTGACTGTGTGGGCTTGACTGACATCTCCCTGACTCCTTCCTCTTATTGCACAGTGTTATTTCTGACTGGGTCATTTGTGTAGGCATCCTACAGTAGGAAAGAAGCTATTAGTTAGCATTAGCTGTAGTAGATTAAATACCTGTTTTAAGATGGTTGATTATTCTGGTGTTGATTTGGGCCTAGGTTTCTTACACAAATTAGTTTGAGTTAAAGAAACGAAAATGAATATTAATGAACACGTCGTAAGAAAACCGCTAATGATCAATATTGTTGGGTGTTGAAGACCGAGGACTGCGGACTGTTGCTTTGTGTCGCTGTGTTGTTGTTGCAGTGGCCTCTGTCAACCAGCAGGTGGAGTGTGGCGCGGGCATACATGAGGCTGGTAATGGTCAGTGTTCACCGGGCCCTCTCGGCTGCCATTGGCCCAGCCTTGTTTCGCAGCGCTCTCGCTGGGCCAGTTATCGCCGGGCGGAAGTGGGCTCCTGCCGTCAGCACAGACTCCCGCGTCCCTCCACCAGCCTCAGCTGCCTGCGTTCTGCCTCGCTCTCTATTTCGCCCTTCACTCAGTTATCCCCCCCCCTCCCCCCGCTCTCTGTGTCCTGTGTCCTCTAAGAGGATTGGCTGCTTTGCAGTGTTACATCTGTGTAGCACTGTCCTGTGAAAGCATGGGCGGGGCCAGGACAGTATCACAGAGCATGCACGTCTCTCTCTCTCTCTCTCTCTCTCTCTCTCTCTCTCTCTCTCTCTCTCTCTCTCTCTCTCTCTCTCTCTCTCTCTCTCAAACTCTCAGTCAGTCACTCTCTATCACGCACGCACGCACACACACCCTTACATACACAGAGAGACACACATGCGCATCTGATCAGCAGTGGTAGGAGAGAGGACAGCCGCAGTCTCTCTCTCTCTCTCTCTCTCTCTCTTCATCGATACCGCTTCATCCTGCCGTTCTGTCCTCACTCCGCTGTCGGTCACCGTGGCGACACAGCCTCCGCAGCCATGGCGACCAGCCAGCAGGATTCGGGCTTCTTTGACATCAGCCTTAAATCTTTGCTCAAGTCGTTAGGAGGGAGTGAGTACTGTATACACACACACACACATATATATACACACACACACACGCGCGCGCGTATGCATTGACGTACCCGATACATAGCGTATTATAGTGTACTCTGATAAATATAGCATTGCACTGTGCAGTAGAGCCAGTAGAGCACATACACGTGTGTGTGTGTGTGTGTGTGTGTGTGTTGGAACTGGTTAGATAGAAATAGCTAATATTGTTGATAACTGGCAAGTTACATAATAACAAGAGGGGGGTTGATTGGCGGCAAGCATAAGGGAAAAGGTCTAAGGGTATTTTGGATAAGATCTGGCTTCTCAGCAGTTTTATGTATTACTTATGCAGCACATTACTCAGCAGAACAAGCTGGCCCAGCTGTGACGTTGTTCCATTGTTTGACGTGATAGTTCCATATAAATGCTATTATAATATCGGTATTCTGATACTCTATATATCCGTTTTGACTGGCAGGTATTTACTGTTCTGACTAGCATGGTGTTTTTATTTAGAAACCTGTGTCAGATGTTTTGTCAGGACGCCTGTTTTCTTTCCACTTGCTCAATGAAACACTGCACATCAATATGCAGGCACATATTGTTTTATGTTGTATGAGTATTTCTATTTTGCCTTTCAGTGCAAAACAGAACAGTCGTTTCCAATGAAACCATGTGAATGTGAGCCAGTCTGATAGTTACCAAACAGAAGGTATAGTGTTGTGTGTGTGTGATGTGACAGATGTCTCATACAGAAGGTACGGTAGTGTTGTGTGTGATGTGATAGATGTCTCATAGTGTTTCCTGCTCGATGTGCCTCTCCTTTGGAAAGTCTGTTCTCTCCTGTCAGCACTAGGCTAATTAACCCAGGAGATCCAGTATAATAGAGCACAGTCTTAAAGGAGCACTCTGTATTTCCTGCCATGATTGGGCAGAGCGGAATTTCCACCTGCACTCGGAGGGCCTAGTTGCTTAAAGGTACAGTGAGTTTTTCTGAAGAATGCTTTCTAACATGCAGTGTTAATTTGTTAATTTTGGCAGCAATTTTAGATTTAGTCTTAGTCTTAGTCTTTAGACAAAAATGCTTAATAGTTTTAGTCACATTTTAGTCATTTTCATTCTAAATAGTTTTAGTCTATTTTAGTCGACGAAAATAGAAAAGCGTTTTCGTCATTACAAAGTCATTACATTTTAGTAAACTTTTAGTCAAATTGTTTTCTCTCTTTAAACAAATGCAAAAGTCTAATACTGGTATGGTCTGTTGCATGCAGATGGTATGGTAGCATAGTCGACAGTCAAGCTATAATTATTCAGCCTGGTAGGACAATTTGACAAGTTATTTTGTCCCTTCAAATTAATTAATTAATTTGAACCTGGAAGGTAAGGAACCAAGATTAGCGATGTAGGCTATTTGTTAACTTTTTAAGACCAACATGCATATGGAATCGATCTGATTTTCTGTCAGTCTGTCCTACCTACCAGATTTTCCTACTGTAGAGCAAAAATGATAGTTGTCTGTCGATCTGTCACTGCAGTAATGTGAATCGTGACAAGACTCCTTCCAAATTTTAAATGTTTTTTGTCAAATCAGGTATTAGAGCATAGAATATCAGAGCCACAGGTTGCCAGGTTTTAGTCGAATCAGGTATTAGAGGACAGAACAGAATGTGAGAGCTAGTAAATTATAGTTTGAAGAGCTTGTCAGCATGTTAATATTTCAATAATATATGGAGTCCCCCTTACTTTTATCAATATTGCTAACAATTCTGGGCACTTAGAAGTATATTGTGTATGTCAATGTTTTAAAATATTTTTGTAAAATCAATTATCAAATAAATGCATCTTACGTTTATTCATATTTTATGATTTATTACATAACTGTTCACTAATATTTCACAAAACACATTTTTGACCACAAAATCTATTAGCCATTATTTTGTTGTTTACATATAGGTGCAGGACATGTAGGTGGAGTAAAAAATAAGCTCCAATTGAGAATTGAAAAAATTTCGGAAGCCAAAAGTGATCTTGAATCATCTAGATGAATAATATCTAAATAGTATAAATCAGTGTCGGACGATATTGCAGACTGAAAATCGGCAATCGGTATCGGACAAAAAAACCCAGAGCGGAGCATCCCTAGTATTAGCTTACAATAGCTAAGTATACCTTTTTAAATTACGAATTTCTTGGTGATTGGAGACAAAAGACAAATTTATCTCAGATATTATGTAAACATTACCATTCTAATGTGATGACATGTTACAATACGGTTTGTACAGTAGGTGTACTTGTACAGGGACATGTTTATCTTGTGTTCATTCAAACCTCATTATATTGAATGTTTGCTGTAGATACACAGCAGTTTATTGCATTTAAAAAGAAATGACAGTGAAGAGTGACTCCAATATTTTTTTACATTGTGTGCGCATTGAGTGTTTCTGACAGTGTGCATGCACTGTACGTTTGTGCTCACAAAGTGCAGGGCAGTTCTTGCTGGCACATTCTAATTCGGCGCTATGCCTTTTGCCTAGCATTGCTGTCAACAGGGGTGTGTTGGGTGGGTGCGTGAAGGGGATTACAGGGTGAGGGATGTGTTGACGGCTCTTCAGCCATGATGTAACCAAAAAGCTGTTTAAAGGTCACCTTGAGATTGCATGCATACGTATGTACACAATGTGAATGTGTGCATTGTTTTCCACCCTACAGGGCAATTAAAATACCACTGAAATGATATGAGATGTTAGGCATGAAACATACACCTAGCCCAATTTAGTGTCAGAGTTGGAAGTCAAAACATTCCATGTGAAATCATTGGATAAATAACTGACTTCATCAGCTTGTCCCCATTCCCAAGCATTTGTGTATGTGACTTACGGTTGTGTGTGTCCATTTGCAGACATTTACTCACATACACACATATACACACACCCACCCACACACACACATAGACATAGACACACACAACACTTATCAACCAGATGATAAATGTTTGTGTTTGTTAACGTGGAGAGAGAGAGACTGTGTGGGGGCGGCTGTCAGTCATGATTCATGGCTTTTCGCTGGGCTGGCATCATGATGTCTGAGTTTGAGCCATGGCCTGTCTGTCTGTCTGTCTGTCTGTCTGTCTGTGCAGTAATGAGGTCATGTGAGCAGGTGGAGTCTGATTGATTGGGCACATCCTTTATCGACGAGACGTGACTCAGCGTTGCCGAGTGACGACATCTAAAATGCTGAGTCATGCCAAGCACAGCAAGGGGTCCTGGGATATTCCCTGTATGGACAGCCCTTCCAGACATAGTTATGCCCTGCTCTTCCTTACACCCGTACACACACACACAGACACACACTCACACACACACACCCCTAACTCAAATGAATGCGACTGAATTAACATATACAGCTTTTCAAGGTTGCTTTGGATAAAAGTTTCTGCTATATTACTTATGTTAATTTTGAGGAAATAAAAAGGACATTATATGAAAACGAATTAAGTTAAGTTCACAATTTGGTACCGTAATGGACTTTTGAACTACATTGTTTGAATGTGAACACTTGTGTACTTGTACATGTAACTGCATGTACGGGTGTTACGGGGGGTTGTGTGTGAGTGTGTGTGTGTGTGCCCATGCACCCGTGCAGACGCGAACTTGCGAGGGAGTGGCGGGCATGCTAGCACTCTAAATATAGCACCCGTAACCTCGCCTCCCTTCCCCACCCACGCCCCTCTCTCGGGGGCCCTGTCCAGATTCCAAGGCACACATTTCGGTACGGACCTCCGCAAGGTGGACCTCTGAAGCTGCTCCCGTGTATTGAGTAGAACCCAGAACGCCAGGTCAATCTGACCTCTCCAGGGCTCACAAGGGAGGGCGGGTGGGGCTGGGGGGGCAGGGGGGGGGACAACAGAGGGGCTTGTCAGCAGGGGAGCAAACATGCACTTGGCTGCCAGGCCAATACAACTCTACACAAGGCCTGGTATGGAGGAGGACACTTTTTCCCTTTGCCACGTGTCTTGACACACTGTCTTAAAGCGTAAAGGGGAGGAAGGATTTTTCTTTGGGGGGTGCGGGGGGAGTGGGGGGGTGGTCAGAAGGCTAATTTATGCAGTGCCTTGCCAAACTCCCAGCGGTGAGACGTCACAGTGTTTTCAACAGCAGCCAAGTCCTGAGCAACCGGAGATCGCAACGGGACGCTGAGGCTGCGAGGGGCTGCTGCGACGATGACACCGCTGCTTCTGGACGTCGACTTGAACGTTTCAGTGCGCCAGCCTGCTGGATTACTGGGATATGGAGCTACCAGGCCTCTCACCCAGACGAGACCCTGCGGGTCAATGGCGGAATAGACTGTGCATTCCTGTCCTGACTGGAATCATGGGAACTGTAGTTATTTTTGCACACAGCAGTACAGTAAGCTGAAGCTGTTAATCCATCCCACCCTCTCCTATACCATACTGTATACTACACTTCGCCAGCCATACGGCCTACGTTACCCACCATACCCTGGGGGTGCACCTCTACCTCCACCTTCCTGTGTGTGTGCACCATGGAGCTGCCTGCGAGATGGAGCAGGGCTAGCGTGCTCAGCTTCTTTAAAGGGCTTGGTAAGGGCTCGGGTGTGACGCCTGTGTGCTGTCCGTCACGTGTGTTTTCACGCCAGCGTCCAGATGTCCCAGAAAGAGGCTGGTGTATTGCGCTGTTCCTTCGGCTGATATAGGCACTCGGCTCCCAGGAGGCCAAGCTGGTCCTCTTCCTATCCCGGAGGTACCTTTTAGTGTTCACGCCTCTCTCAGTGTCTCGCGCGTCAGTCTCGGGGCCGTCAAAGGTCAGTTCACCCTTTTGGACGGTGGGCTGTTAACGCAACACCTGTTGGCTAGTTAGGGGGACAGTTTAGTGCGGCGCACATGTTGTTGTTGTTGTTTATCTATCTATAGTTCTGCTGGACTAAACAGGAAATGGAAGTTAGGATAAATGAATATTTAGTAGTCTACTTTAGTAATGAAGTATAAAGAAAACAAAAATTAAAGAAGGGCTGAATATTTTGGTGAAAAAATCCAATTGTACATCACAGATAACCAGCAAATAAACATGAATGAGATCCAGCCTTTCAAACTGACATTGACTACTGACTGTTGGCACTGTGTATTTCTACCATTATATTACGTAGGCCTTTGTTTATGTTGTAACTGGTTCACCTGAGTGTGTTTGTGTGGTTACATGGTGGAGTCACTGTGGATATGGACATTCTGGTTTCTTCTACTGGTCATGGCGTTCTATTTTTATAGCCGTGCGTCATCTCACTGTATTTCTGGACGCACATGAGCAGGCGCCAGCTCTGCCACCTGTCTATCACTCCTTCTGCCTGTCTGTCTGCCTGTCTGTCTGTCTATCTGTCTGCTTGCCTGCCGCAGGCTTTTCTCATCCCCCCCCCCCCCTCTCTCTCTCTCTCTCTCTCTCTCTGTCCCCCCTTGCAGCACCATGCTATGATATCATCAGACTGTGTGTGTGTGACTTGTCTCTGTCCTGTCTCCCCACCCTAGCCTCCCCTGTGGGCTTTAAGCCACCACTCCCCCCCGTGAGCGGAATTCTGGGAGAGCGGAAGGGGCCCGTCGCCATGGCGCCCGTCAACGTGGACCCCGAGAGCAAGCCGGGCGAATTCGTCCTGAAGAGCCTGTTTGCCAACTTCACCTCGTTCTCCGAGCGCAAGATCCGCATCATCATGGCCGAACCACTGGTGAGTGCTGGGCTGTGCTGAGCTGAGCTGAGCTGAGCTGAGCTGATTCACATTCTTCGTAGGAGTTACTTTATATATTTATCTCAGTACAAATATTACCGCAACGCTCTCACAATTCTCTTCCTCCCAGCTTATAAATATCGTAGCCCCTACCGCCATGGTTATTTATAATATAACCTTGTTCAGAATAGGCCTACTAATTTCTTAAGCCCTACATACAGTTTTAGTATTTGATGCTGGAGCCAGCCCCTATTAGGAGGTGGATGTTGGTGTTATTCTGCAGTGCAACTGTCAGGACGCTGTAGCACTCAGCCAGTCATGTGCCAGTAGAGATGTTGGCTAACGTGGCATTGTTCTTATATTAACTCATACCCTCCCTCCGAGTCCGCATTGGTCAGGTCCCATTTATTTGAGTGTTTTATACATAATGAGAATGTTGAACACTGCAGTTTACCTACATAATGGTAAATGCTCACTTTCAAACCAACATTTAGGGGGACACATGATTATGGTACACAGATAGGCAGGCTACTACTGTTTAAAAAAATTCTGTTCAATCACTTAAATATTACATGTATACATGTTGCATATATATGCTAAATTATAGTATGCTATAATGTGAAGATATGAACCATAAAGAGTTGTATACTGCCGCGCCATACAAAGACAAAGTGAAGTATCTACATTTTTGCTAAATTAATTTCTTGCACCAGTTGAATGTGCCATATATTATCTTCTATACCAGAGTTTTGTGTTATGCTGAATTTCCTGGAGATATTAGTTTTGTTTTATTTTGCCATATTTGTAAAAATACACTTTGCAGTGTGGTATAAACATGGAGAGTTAAAGCTAAGTTATCTTGTTTTTCCCTTAGCCAAACACAAATCTGTACTTTAAGTTAGTTTCTATTAGTTACACAATCACATGTGTAGGCATATATCTCCCATCAAAGCTAGATAGATAGATAGATAGATAGATAGATAGATAGATAGATAGAGTACAGTACAGTAGATAGATAGATATATGAATACATTATTTATCCCGAAGGAAATTAATGTGTCCTGTAACAGGAAACAAACATAAAATTGACCTGTGTTTAATACAGATTAAAAAAAAATAATAATAATAATACAAATAAAAAAAGTTAGCTTGTTTTTCCCTAAGCCAAACACAAATCTGGACTTTAAGTTAGTTTGTATTAGTTACACAATTACATATGTAGGCATATATCTCCCGTCAAAGCTAAGTTAACTTGTTTTTCCCTTAGCCAAGCCTGTAGTTTGTAATAACAAAAAAAAATATATATATTTTTCTTCTGATAAAAGGCTGGTGTTTAATGCTAATGTGTACTTGATGCTTCCTCTTGAAGGTGAATGATTAACACAAAAGGTTTTTTTCCTCAGCTTGGCATTGGCATTCATAGTGCAGATATTGCACTACAGTATGGCAGCAGTATTAGACAGATGGGTGGCTGGCTGATAAAACCATGTCAGGCTGAAGGCAGGCGGTCCTAGTCCTACTGTATGCTATAATAACGGTTGCAGCTGCTGATGTTAGCAACTGCATAGAAACATATTAACCAATTATTGACAAAGGTCAGTTATTTGTGCATGGTGCCCAGGAGGGTCTGTCTCCACAGTCCTTTTAACCCATTAAGACCGGATGCAACATTTGTGTGCTTCTCCCTTTAAGACCGGATGGAATGGGAGTGCGTTTTAGATGATGTTCGTTTGTATTACAGCTTGTATAAATACACAGTCATTTGCTGAAATACACACAGGGAAGGATACATTTATTACGCATTATGCATTATTAGGGTCGGCAAATCAGATTCCAAATCTGTAAAGGCTGGCAAACTGTGTGAGGGTGTGACCATGAAGCCCAGTAGGCATACTTTGAGGGCCAAAACAACAATAAAATTGAATATTCAGACGTAGATTACAGGATGTGACTGCTACGCTAGTCAAGGCTTACATTTATGATTATATGAATGACGATGATACAGTAATAAAAACATTTGGATAATTAATAGTATTGTCATACTCTATGCAATTTGTCTTTTTCTTTTCTATATTTAATTTGAATTTCAAAGAAGATTAGGGCAAATACAATAATTTCTAATCAAACCCCAATGTTTAATCACTCAAATGTTATTCATTTCATGTTTCTATCAAACAATGCCTTAAGTTTTAGAATGCTTGTTTAGAGGGCACCTTATGTCTTAGTACAGGTTTGAGATAATGGTAACCGTTTTATTAACACGGCTTGCTGATCTTTTGTTCCCACTGTGATGTTCTACCAGTGTAGCTAGCTTTGCCTGTACAATAAAAGAATACGATGAAGCAAAGTGACTCATTGCTATTCAATACGTATACTGTAGGTCACGCTTTTTATGTGGTCTGGCTAGTTCTGCGACATTGATATGCATTGTGTCTACTGCACCTATGGCCAATTGTACTATCGAAAAATAACATAAGTCCGACTTACACTGTACCGTATATATGTGAAATACAACAACAGATTGAGAAGTAAGAAATACAGTACTTCATGGTAGTTGACAATGAAGAGCTCCAAAACACTGGAGAATGACGTAAAGACAGGCGCCGCTTACCCTTCTGCCGTTTGTCCTCTCACAGGAGAAACTTCTCAATAAGTCCCTGCAGAGAGGAGAGGACCCACAGTTTGACCAGGTACATCTTCCCGTCACACCAGTGTCCATGCCTGCTGACCGACTGTGCTGTAGCACAGGGGTTTTCAGAGTGGGGGCCATTATAAAGCAGAAAAATATACAGCATATCATATTTACCATACCAGGAAAACTAACATTAACCACATATTGTCAGTGTTGAACTGGTAGGTATGTGCTCATGTTGTTCAACTCAACTGAAACATTGCATATGAAACTTAAGTTAACAGTAATGTTGAATCCAATGGAATGATAAAATATTTGAAATATGAAATGACTCTTTTTTGCATTAAATAAAAGTAAGGAAATGGGAAAGGGATTTAAATAGCATCTCGCAAAATGGGGGCCCCGGCCAGAAGCTAATGCTATTTGGGGGGCCTTGACGTGGAAAGGTTTGGGACCCCCTGCTGTAGAACATCTAACGCTACCTCTTCCTCCTCCACCTCGTTCTCCATCCCTGCTGAGCAGCTGATCAGCACCATGAGTTCTCTGGCGGAGTACTGTCTGCCCTCCATCCTCAGGACGCTGTTCGACTGGTACAAGAGGCAGAATGGCCTAGAGGACGAATCCCACGAATACAGACCACGGGCCAACACAAAGTCCAAGAGGTGACCCTTACGCAGACACACACTAGAATTAATTACACTTTATTATTTTTAGTTGGTGATATTGGCTTATATGAGCAGTAGTACAAATATAGACAAATGATTCTGTGCTTTTTTTCAGAAAGCTAGCTATTTTCACTAAGTACCATTCGCTCCACAATATTCTCACATAAAGGTATGTGAGAATAAAGACTGTAAGCTAATACACCTTCTGTCAAATTCACCAAATGTCTCCTCGCATTTCACCAGTTTACCGTTCTCTGTGCGTGTTGAAAAAATAATCTGGTACTTCCACACAGCCCTGGCTCTGTAAATAGGAGCACAAACAAAGTGACGAACACAACTCACAACAACAATGCCCTTGGTTTCGCAATGCCAGTGTGGAGCGGCGTTTGTTTTGATTTGAGCTCAAAATTAGCACACGTTCTGGAGAATGACTAACCCTGTCTTTTTTAATGTGGCATGCGTGGTTGTTCCAGTGATGAACAACAGAAGGACTACTTGCTGGAGCGAAGGGATCTGGCTATAGACTTCATCTTTTCACTAGTGCTCATAGAAGTCCTAAAGCAGGTAAATATACATAGGCATTAACAATATGTTAACAATATTAACAATATTACTACACTGTCATATAGCTGTCATGGCAGGCCATTGAATCCTTGATGATTGTTTACAATCATGAACATTAAGCACCGCATTATAGTATGGCTGCGTATTTGTATATAGTAGGTGGATGGGTTTCTTTAGATGATTTTGTATATAATTAGGTAATCTGTTTTCTCTCGCTCTTATCTATCCAAGATCCCCCTTCACCCCCTCTTAGATGGGCTAATCCAGGAAGTTATTAACCTGGCCTTCAAGCACTTCAAATATAAAGAAGGGTACGTACAGTGAACCAAAAGTCATTACTTACTTTAAAGAGACAGGCCTCAATGAGTCTCCCCAAGAGTCAAAGCTGCGCCCACATCTGGGAGCTGGGTGGCTAGCTTCTCAACAACCTGCTTGTGCCTGGAGTGTACATTGAAGCACACGCTTCAGCGTCAGTAGCAGAAACACATGTTGTGAGATGGTATTAGTCCTGTATAGTTTTGTTGTGAGACAGTATTAGTTCTGTACAGTGTTGTGAGACAGTATTAGTTATTAACAGTGTTGTTGTGAGACAGTATTAGTTATTTCCAGTGTTGCTGTGAGACAGTATTAGTTATTTCCAGTGTTGTTGTGCTTGTTCTCTGGCAGGTATCTGGGACCCAACACAGGCAACATGCACATTGTTGCTGACCTCTATGCTGAAGTGGTGGGGGTTGTGGCACAATCCAGGTATGTACAGTCATTCTAGACGTTTTTTGTACTAGTCTACAGACTAGGATTTACACTTTCCACTGTTATCACCACTGAAACCACCATCATATCGGTAGGTATCAAGAAGGCTAGAACAGGGTCCCTTCCCTGAATGTTCCAGATGTATCCCTGCTCCAACACACCTGATTCACATCAACTGTCCACTATCGTGCTTTGGCAACGACTTTCATAGACGCCGCCATAATAATGATAATAAAATATTTAAAACAAAAGCAACAGTTTGATTTCAAATGAAAAAGGTGGGCCCCGCCCCCCAATATTAGCGGATCATTCATGAGACAAAGCAAAGCATTCCAGTGTGGCTATGGAGCTAGCTTGAGTGTGTTGCAGCGCACACAGGCAGGGCGCTGTTGGTTAGTGATGCCCAGTGCTGTTAGCTGTCCTCCCACCAGCCTTCTTTGCACACGCACACACACACACACACGCACACACACACACAAACATACACAGTAGGCCAGCAAAACAAACTCATGGTACGTATGTGTGTGTGTGTGTGTGTGTGTGTGTGAGAGAGAGGGTGTCTGTAAAAGAGAATAGGGCCACAGATTAGCGTCTACACTCACTTTAATTGTATGTGTGTGTGTGTGTGTGTGTGTGTGGAGAGATGAGCGACTCGCCTAGCGTCCAGGTTATTACAGTGATGGACAGCTAAGAGTCATGACTGTCACACACACACACACACACACCTTCTAGATAGAACCACTCAGTTCTGACACGTACAAACATGCACATGAAAACAGATTCCATGGCTTCCACGGCACACACATGCACATACACCCTGACAAAACAGACAGATTCCACCACACGTAAAAGCACACACATAAAGTGGAAGACAAACACACACACCCTAGCACAGCCCTCAGAGTCAACGAGCGAAGGCATCAATCTCGATCAATGCCCATACATTAGGACAGGCAATCTAATAAGGGAGGTTCTTATGCACCATTTGATGGACTATGATGGTAGCTACAGTGGTCTGAGCCCCGTGCACGGCACACACACCACCGCGGTCTAATAGGGAATGATTCGCTTCGCCACTTTCCATGCAGGTTAGTGGAAGGGTACATTCCTCACACAAAGCACATGCCGGTGGCATTAGGAGCGTTCTGTGTTGTCATCTGGGTGTGAGGAGCTCATTTAAGATAACACAGCCAAGGGGCTTTTGCTGGAAACCCTCGACCCCACCCAACGTGCCGGAAAACACACACACACACACAGACACACATCTGTAACGCCTCATCACCTTCCAGATTCCATTCTAAATATAATGCTAAAGAGCAGCACTATATCTGGATGAATGCGATATGCGTGTGCATTGTACAATACAGTATACCTCGTGATATGAGAGATAATGTTTTGCCCTAATAAAATGGAAGGTGTGCACCAAACACCCGCATGATAGAAATGCTATAGATATTCACGCACGTTATCATTTTCTCATTGTCAAAGCCATGCCCCCCCATCCCTCCCCATTCCCTTTCCAAAGTTCTGTCTGAAGTTATTTGTTTTGTAAACTATAAACTAAGATTCGGGATCCATGGGTCATGGAAATTGCATGAATAACTGCATAAGCACAACCTAAAAGCTATGCTATTCTACAAATTCTTAAAAATACAGATTCTACGAATCTACAACCACCACAGCTAGAGCTGTGTCCATTAGAGTCAGAGAATGTGCTTGTGTTTACGGCATTTGCCAGATGCTTAATGCAAAGCTACATACATGTAATACATTTGTCAATAGTTGGACAGGTCATACACCCACAGTTATAAGCAAACAATATTCTATTAAAATAGTTGCAGCATCTTGTCATCATGACAACTACCATGTCAGTATATTAATACATTGTCAAACTAAATCGCTAATGGCCTAAATAATCAAATGCTTACGTAATACATAGGAGCGGAAAAGGATTCACTTTTTAAAAATCAGAGAACAGAAAGAAAATAAAAGGGCTTTCAAAGAAAGAAACGTGAGTGAGTGCAGAGAGAGGTGGAGAGTCTAGTCGAGGTACCGAGGTGGATCGTGAAGAGTTGGGGCGGTGCCAGCCGAGGTGGTCAAACATGCTCTTGTTGGGGCGTAGGACCGGGACCGTTTCTTGTAGGCAGTTCTCTTGCCTTGTAGGTCCACTGTGCACTGTGAACAACTGCGTAACGTGTACCTACCAGGTTCCCCGCGGTGAGGAAGAAGTTCATCTCGGAGCTGAAGGAGCTGAGGCAGAAGGAGCAGAGCCCCTACGTCATCCAGTCCACCATCACCCTCATCATGGGGGTCAAGTTCTTCCGCATCAAAATGTACCCAGTGGAAGACTTTGAGGCTTCCTTCCAGTTCATGCAGGTATGTACTGGGGCAAACGACCACCCTCACCCATTAGTCAGCTCAGTGGCTCACTACTCATTCCACTACTACTACTGGTTCAGTTCAAGTACATAAGGAATTAACCTATCACAATAAATAAATGGTTAAATGACTGTGTACGGGTATTATTTGATATGATGTACAGAGAACAGAGAGAATGAAATATATGTGCAATGATTCTTTGTAATGTTCTCTCTCTCTCAAATTCAAATTGTGCTTTATTGACATGACGTGTACAGTAGTTATTTATATTGCGCCTCTCTCTCTCTCTCTCTCTCTCTCTCTCTCTCTCTCTCTCTCTCTCTCTCTCTCTCTCTCTGTGTGTGTGTGTGTG